>KZ613582.1:0-43678 GCA_002865625.1 Hyaloscypha hepaticicola
TTTATAAAAAAAGCAAACCTTGATTTAAAGGCTCTTGAATCGACCGAAGGCTCGATTATACTATTAGAATATTAATATTTAATTTATATTAATTATATATATATTATTATTATAATAAATCTATTAAAATATTATTTATTTAAAGGAATAATATCGAGATTCTTAAAATATTTAATATTTTAATAAAATATAATAATAAATAATTCTAAAAATATAAAATTATTATATTTAATAAAAATATAATTTTAAATAATCTAATATTCGAGAATAGTATTTATATTCTTATATTAATATTATAAAGTCTTTTATATTTTTAAAATTATCTTTTTTCTTTAATATATTTATATAAATATAATTTTATAATTTATTATAATTATTAATTATATATTCGTATTATTAATTTAATAATCCAATTATAATTTCAAGACTTTCTTATTAATACTAATATTAAATTTATTAATTTCAAGAAAAGAAATAATTTTATTATTAATATATTTAATTAATTAATTCGATTTAATAATATTTATAATCTTTTTCTTTTATTATTAATAATTTTCCTTATTTTTGAACTTTATCTTATCGGAAAGGTATAATTCTATAATATTTATTAATATCTTAATATTAAACTTTAAAAACGAATATAGTTAAATAATTACTTTTTTATTATTATTTATATTAATCGGAATATCTATTATACTAATAATAGTACTATTTTTACTTGATTTAACTAATTCGAAAAATTCTATAAAGGAGTCGTCCTTAATTAATATAAGAAATTGAGATTATAAAAAATTTTTTTTTTAAAGAAATATATTAAATTAATTAAAAAAACGAGAAATCTCTATTTTATAATACTTTAATAAACCAGAAATGTTTCGAAAAGTATAAAGATAATTAAGAATCCTTTTGAATAGTAATTAAATAAAAGTAATAAGTTTAATCTCATATAGGGAACTTTAACGGGAATATATTAAAAGTCGAGAGAATAGAAAATAATAATAAAAATATATTAAATAGCCTTATCGAATAGTGAACTAATAATATAATAATTATATTCGAAAAAGACTTAAACTAATTATAATTAAAGATATAATATTTACTATTTATACACTTATCGGATCTATAATCTATTATTATAAAATAAATCACGTATATAGTAAAAACAGATTATAGTACTTATATAAAAAGATTAATTACTAGGAAATTATAAGGAATAAGTCTTTTAAATATTATATATATAATTGCCTGATTCTAAACGAGATTTATACTAGACACTAAAGTCAATAATAAAAAGATTATATAATATTTAAATAATTTAAAAGATAATTTAAAATATATTAAAAATTTATAAAATAAAAATAATCTCTTTATAAAATAATAATTAAAATTATAAAAGGAAATTAATTAATAAAGAAATTTATTTAAAGAATAAAAATATTTAATATCTTTAATAATAAAAATTAAAAAATTATTAAAGGTTTTATAAAAAGAAATTTTTAAATTATAAAGAATATAAAAGATATAAAAGAAAAAAGGAAAAAAAAAATAATAAACGAGATAATTAAAATAAAAGGAATAAGTTTTAATCTTTATAATAAAATATAAATTAATAATATTTTAATATTATTATAATAAATATTAATAATATTTTAATAATAAAAGTAAAAAAGAAAAAGAAAATAATATACTTTAAATATAAAAAGAATAATTATTATACTTTTATATACTTTTTATAAATCACTTATTATAATTATAAAAAGTTTAAATATAAATTATTTATTTATTTAAAATTAAAGAAATAATCGAGAAATATTAATATTTTATAATAATTATATTTATTTATATTATAAAAAATAAAGATTAAAAAATAAAAATAATAATAAAAATTATTTTAAAGATAAAAATAAAAGAATATTAAATTTATATTTTATTTAATTTAAAAATTAAAATTAATTATATTTAAAAAAAATTAATATTATAAATAAACTTTTTTATACTCGTAAATAAAATAATATTATTAATTTCTTTAAAAGAAAAGAAAATATATTTATATAAAAATTATTTTATATAAATTATTATAATAAATATATTAAAAAAATAAAAAAATATTAATATATAATTTATATTATAGAAATTTAATTTAAATAAAATAAATATTATTTTAAAATATCTTTAATTTATATAAATTAATCCCTTAATATTCTTTAAGAATAAGATATAAAAACACGTGATTTAATATAAGAAATTAAAGATTTTAAATATAAAGAAATTTATTTAAATAATAAAGAATAAAATATATATTTATATTTTAATATATATATTAATATTAAAAACTTAATAATTAATTATAATTTTAATAATAATATTAAATTCAATTTTTTAAAGAATATTAAAATTTTATAAAAGTGTTTTTTTTTATAAAAGTTATAAGTTTATTTTTTAATTATAATATAATAAAATATTAAATTAATTTTAAATTTAATAATTAATTATTATATAAATTAATTTATATTTTATTAAAAAAAGAATTTAAAATTTTATATAAATATTTAAATATTAATATAATAAAAGATTAAATATATTATTTTATTAATTTAATAAAAGTTTCAATTATATTTATTTTAAAAAAAAGAAAAAGTTTTTATTTATATATTAATTATTAAGATTTAAATTAAATTATTATTAAAAATAAAATACTTTTATTATTTATTAATAAAATTATAAATAAATTTTAATAAAATTAAATTTAAAAAATATTTATTATTATTTATAAATTTAAATAAATAAAAAGTAAAAAATAATCTTTTATATATATTATAATTATTTTAAATATTATATTATATTATTTAAACTTTTTAATAATTTAATAATAATTTAAATATATATTAATTATATATTAATTAAATTTATAAATATTATATATATAATTTATTTAAATAATATTTTAATTTATTTTAAAGATTTAATTTAATATATTATAATAATTTATAATATATTTAAATAATTATAATAATATTAATTTTTTATAAATTTAAAAAAATATAAGTTTAATATAAAGGAAATAAAGTTTTTAAACTTTATAATTAATTTTAAAAAGATAATAATAAAAGTTAATAAAATTATTATTATTTATAATTAATTAATTTTATAAAATATTAAAAAAGTTTAAATATTTTTAAAATTTATTAACTTTTATTAAAGATTTATATTTATATATTCTCGAGTAATTAAAGATTTATTAAACTTATTTAAAAGAAAGAATAAAGTAAAAAATTAATTTATTTAAATTTAAAATTATTAAAGTATTTAAAACTTTAAAGATTATATTTATTATAATATTTATCTTTTATTATTTTAATTTAAACTTGAGAATTTATATAAAGATTAATATATTAAAATTTATAATTATTTAAAAAAATTATAAATATTTAATAATATTTTATTATATTTATTTTAAAAAAAATAATAATAATTAAATATAAATATAAAATTTATAACTTTAAATTATTAATTATAATTTTAATATTTTATATATAATAATATTATTTAATATATTTATAATAATTTATTATTATAAAAATAAATTATAATAATTTAAAATACTTTATAATAAAAAGGAAATTAAATAATAAAAAAATAAAAAAAATAAAAATTTATAACTTTTAATTTTATTTTAAAATATTATATAAAAAAAAGTAATTTTATTAATAATTTATTAAAAAGATTAAATTTTATAAAAAATATTATAAAAAATATTTTATTATTTATATTTTATAATAAATTAAAAAATATAAAATAAAAAGTCTTATAAATAATAATTATTAATTATTAATTTATTTTTATAATATTATAAAATAAAGTTTAAAAGAAAAGAAATAAATACTTTTTAATTAATAAAATATTAAAGAATTTTTAAAAAAAAGGAAAATTATAATAATAATAAAATAAAATTAAAATAATTATTTAAATTTATTATTAATATAATTAATTATAAATAATATATATTATAAATTATTATTATATTAATAATATAATTTAAAATAATATATATAAAAAGTAAAAAAATATTAATTAAATTATTATTAAAATTATAAAAATAAAATTCGTTTATATAATAATAATATAAAAAATTCTTAAAATTAATTAATATTAAAGATATTAAAATTTAAGAATTTAATATAATAATATTATTAAAATATTAAAATATTATTAATATATTAAATAATTTAATAATAAAAATTAAATTATTATAAATAAATTATAATAATCCTTTAAAAAAATATTTTAATATAAATAAAATATTAAAGATTTTATAAAAAAAAAATACTTTTAATAAAGTATAAAAAAATATATAAAAAAATATATTAAAATATATTAAATTTATTAAAAGATAAAAGTTAAAAGATATTAATTATATAATATATTTAATTCTTTTTCTTTTTCTTTTAAATTATAATAAAAGATTATATTAAATTTTATTATAAAATTATTATTATTAAAATTTAAAAAAAAGATTTATATTTTAATCTTTATAATAATTAATAAATATATAAAGATAATATAATATATTTTAATAATAAAAGAAATTATAATTTTAAAATTAATAAAATTATTTATATTTTATATAATTAAAAACTTTAAGATTTTAATAAATATAATATTAAATAAAAGTTTAATATTCACGAGTAAATTTTAAATTAATTTATACTTTTATTTAAAGATTTAATATAAATTAAATATAATATTTTATTTATAAAAGAATAAAAAATAAAATTAAAAAAAAATTTAAAATAATATTTAAAGTATTATATAAATTATTAATAAAATAATTAAATAATAAAATTAATATTTATTAAATTTATTTATAATAATTTTATATATTTTATAATAAAGTTTTTTTATTTTAAATATTTTATAAATTTTATTTAATTATTAAATTATATATTAAAGATATTATTTTAAAAATAGAAATATTAATAATAATAAATAAAATTAAAAGAATTTAAAATAAATAAAAGATTTAAAGAAATAATAATAAAATATTATAAAAATATAAAAGAAATATTTATAATAAAAAATATATTTTTAAAAAATTTAAAATTAAAAATAAAATATTATTTTATATAAAAAATATTTAATAATTTAAATTTAATATTAAAAGTTATAAAAGTATATAAATAAATATATTATTTAAAATTATTATCTTTATATAAAATTTATAATATTTTTTATATTTTATTTTTAAAATTATAATATTTTTAAATAAATATAATAATAAAATTAAATATTATAAAGATTAATAAAAAAGAAAAATTTAAAATAAAGTTTATTTTAATTTATAAAAAAAAATATAAAATAAATAATAATAAATAATAAATTAATAAAATTAATAAATTATAAAATTAATAAATTTAATATAAAATTAATCTTTAAATCTTTTAAAAAGTTTAAATAAACATTTATTATATATATATATAATAATTATATATTTATTTTATATTTATTTAATAAAATATATAATAATAATATAATTAATTTATAATTAATTAAAGAAATAAAAATATATAAATATTTATAAATACTTTATTAATAATATATAATTTAAATTATATATAAATTTATTATATAATTTCTTATATAATAATTAATATATATTATAATTATTTCTCTTTTTAATAATTTTATTTTTAAAATCTTTTATATTTATTTTAATAAATTATTTTTATTATTTAAAATAAACTTTTAATTTATATTAAAGGAAAATATAAATAATAATAATAATTAATATATAAATTATATTTATATTTTTATAAAATTATTATTAATATTAATTTATTAATAAGAAAGTAATTAATAATAAATAAAATAATAATTATAATATTATATATATTATTTATATATAATATACTTTTATTAATTTAATTAAAAATTATACTTTTTTATATTAAAATATAATTTTATATTTTAATATTTTTTTTTATTTAATATATTAAATATTTTAAATAATTTTAAAAAATGAAAAAACTTATATATAAATAATATATAAAAGTTTTAAATACTTTAAAAGAAATAAATTTATTTTTTAAAAGTCTTTAAGAATTAATATTATTATAATATATTATATTTAAAATAAAATTAATATAAATTCACGAGTAATTAATTTAAATATTTTATTTATATTATTTAAGAATTATATTACTTTTTATAAAATAATCTTTTTTCCTTAAATTAATAATATAATATTTTATATACTTATACTTCTTTAATTTCTTTTTTTATTTCTTTTTAAAACTTCTTTTAATTAAATTTTTAATTTAATTTTTAAATTTTTAAAATATTATAATTTTATTAAATTAATTAAAAGTAATATAATAATCTTTTAAACGCCTTTTTAAAAGTTAATTAATATTTTAAATATTTTAAATATTTAATTATTAATTTAAATATATAATATATTTAAATATTTAATTTAAAGAATTATAAATATTATTTTAAAAATAAAAGAAAATATACTTTAATAAATTCCTTTAAAATTCTTATTTAAATTTCTTAATTTTCTTTAAATTTTTAAAAATTAATATAAAAATATTAAATCTTATATATTCTTTTAAAAGTTTATTAAATTTAAGAAAATTAAATTAATAAATAAAAAGTATTTTTTAATATATATTTAAAAATTAATATAATATATAAAAAAGATATTAATAATCTTTAATTTTAAATTTAAAAGAAATAAAAAAAAATTAATAAATTTATTAATTCTTTTTATTATATAATAATTATTTATAAAGAATTAAATCCATAAATTAATATTCTTAAAGTGAATTTTTATTATTTTTTAAAGTTTTTAATTAATTTATAATAAAAGTATTATAAAGTATATAATATAAATATTATATTAATTATTAATATTTTTAAAGAGTTTAAAAAGTTATTAATAATAAATACTTTAAATTTAAATAATATAATAATTATTATATTATATAATTAAATATTATAATTTGGACTATTCAATTCGATTAGTTTAGTTACTATTTTACACTATCTCGACTACTTACTAAACTCTATTCACAGTATACATGCCTCGGTTCGCTTGATATAATCACTTTCAGGAACCGTGTCCCTTTCAAAAATTAATAATAACTATCTTTTATTATCTTGACTATTCAAAATTCCTTAATCCAAAAGCCAAAAATAGTTCTCTATTAGTTATAGTAAACCTTATCTATCTCTGTTTTATAGTCACTCCTGGTTATATAAATTCTCGCAATTTCCACCTATTCTCTATTTCTAGTAACTATTATATCTTCTTGAGATATTCTCTTCTAATATTATTCCCTCTTTATCTTCTTTCTCTCAAAGGCTTCGGATTCTCGATAAGTCCTGTAATCTTGATTATAATCCCCTTATTTGCGAAGGCTCTCGAAATTCACTATCTCTCAAATATTTTCTATATCTCTACTATTATTATATAACTCGATTCTTTTATCTCATCCTCCTTTATTTATCTTCTTTTAACTCTCGATAATTCCAGTATTCTCCCTACTTTCACTATTGACTATAATCTTCTCCTTTTCGAAGCACTCTATACCTCAATTCTTTACATAACTGTCGACTCTATACACGACTCTGCACATGACTGTCGATTCTTCATATACCTCGTCGACCCATGAACTCGATTGACTACTATATTATTAAGGCTATATTAATACTATAATAGGTGTCTTCACCTTCTCACGAATTGCTATTCTATACTTGAAGCAGTCAAGGGGTCAAAGTGATACTAGTAATATAGAGTAGTAGAAGTCAGGATTAATTACCTTTAATGTCAAGTATAATCCTCATTTGATAATACTACTATCCACGTTCTATACTGTCACGACTCTGTCACTATTATATCCCATCTTTGAAAGTTCCTTTCTCTCTTCTTGTCTCGTTCTCGATAGCGGATATTCTCGCTGCTATTAAGACTTCTTGGATATATATAAGATCATGATTCCTATTATCCAAGTGCCAGTAGTATATACTTTTAATATTCTCGAGAATATTCTCAAAAAACGTATTAATATTAACCGAATACTAAAGAAGAGAGAGAAGGAGATATTAAGTGGAGAAGATTATAATCGGATAGAAGTTGACCTGAATAATAAACTATTCTTATAACCGGTGAATATCGAGAATACTAAAGCTAGTATTTATTATATTAGATAGAAATGAATGAAGTATATTCAAGAGACTTGGATTTTAGTAATTTGATTAGACTAGACTGACTCGAGATAGATTCTATAAATATTATATATTCGGGAATTAGTATATTACTCTTCTTAAATAGAATTGTAATAAGGGGAGGATAATATTCTTCCTTTACTGGATTTGTATAATCTATTTGGAGAAGAAGTAAAAGAAAAGGGGATTAAGGTTATTCTATATATACTAGTAAGACTTCAAGATACTTTATTACCGAGTGAATAGTAATTATATAAATATAAATAATAGATATAAGATTATTAAGATATAGTAATCTTTCTCTAATAGTCTTATATTATATACTAATCTATATTTGAAGTATATTAATAGTATATTAAAAGTCAAATTTGAATTGAATATTATCTTTAAATCCAAGTCTATAACCGGGCCGGATAATCTATTTCTTATACTCATCTAGTATTAGGCCTGTAATAAATCTGTCTTCCCTACCGAAAATGACTATTATAATATTATTACTATTATACTATTCCAAACTTATATAAACAATTAACTAGTCGAGTTTATTCACTTATTAAAGGGCAAAGCTAGTAAAGACCCTCTCGGCGAGAGAGAAGAGACCAGTAAGAGTGTATACTCTCGGAAGGTAATGTATTATAATTATGATAATAATAGCGAGCCCGAGTGCAACGATAATAGCAAGGCTGGCGATGACACTGGATCCGATGACAATGTCCTCTTCGACTCTGAGAACGAGGGAAGTGATAATAGTACCGCCGATACAGACATGGACGGGCCCGGCTACTTGAATAACGGCTATAATAGTAACGGGACAGATATTACTATAATAGAGAATACGGACAAGTACTATATAACCGAGCTTAACGAGTATAGACAGTCTCTATACTATATCTCGGATCCCGTCGAGTCTGGCGAGTTCGAGAAGGCAAAGCGGAAGTATAAAGTACTCTATTACGAGGATATTTACCTCTGGATTGTATAGAACCCGAAGTAAAGAGAGAGGGACCTCCTGGCTATAGAGGTCCACTTATAGAATTATAAAAGAATAGATAATAAGTCCAAATTATATATTATTCTCGCGAGATATCTTAAACCTTAATTAACTTAATCCTTATAATATAATCTTCCTCTTTAAAGAAAATCCTCTTTCTATTCTCTATCCAATTTTCTATATCTTAATTTATATAATCCGTAATAATATAATCCTTATTAATAGTTATATATTCCCCGAGCCCTTCTTTATTACAGATCTAGAGAGTCAGGATATAAAGGTAATAAAGGTCTACTAGAAGCCGGAATAGTTCACGTGGCCGGTCTTTCGGAGATCGGTCTGGATCACGAATAGTTAACTGAAATCGAAGACTGAACCTTTAATATACTCGAAATATACTTTTTACCTGAACCGTCTCGGTGTGATAGCACGTGTTATATACTTGCCACACTACTGGTTTCAAGTTGAGGATCCGACGTCTGGCGATGCGATAATGTTTCAAGTTAAGGGAATAGGTCTCAGGCTTACGGTTTAAGAACTTCTCTTCCTTCGACCTTCTCTTCTTTCCTTAGTTTTAAGTTTTAATTAGACCTTGAAATTGAGATCTTTGGCTTATGACCTCTATTCCGTTCCTGCTATTATATTACTTAAAGCTCCTTTACTCTCCGTAGTGGATATAGTATATAATAGACTGCGGCTTCGTCTTAGACGATTCTATTATTGTCATTATTATTATTATTATTATTGGATACTTGCCGTGAAGCCAAAAGCTTGATTTGGTGAGCATACCTATACGATTACCCACTGTAAAGCCAATAGCTCGAGTTGATAAGTACACCCCTTGTTTTTACGATTTTTACGACTCTTTCTATTCAGTTTTCGATTTTTTTTAATATTCCCTTGAAAATGGATGCTTTTCAAACACAAGTTCAGTACGAATTCGAGTAATTACACTTTGAAATTATAATATTACATGTTAAATCGATAACATTACGGGCTCAGCTTGTCGTAATAATACCATCACGTTTCCGGACAAGGCTCCCTGATCCTGAGAAGTTCACTGGATCGATCTACAAGTTCGATACCTGGCTCCCCTTAATCAAGGCCAAGTTGCGGGTTAACAGCGAAGTTATCGGAGATACTATTGCCCAGTTTTATTACGTCTGCCTCAATCTCGACAGCTCCGTTCAAAGTATAGTTCTGCCGTAACTGTCTCGGGTAGAGGAAATACAGTATTGGGACTATAATTCGATCCTTGAATAACTCGCTCGAGTATACGATAACCCGAACAAGTAATAGGAGACCGAAGACAAGCTATATACCCTCCGCTAGGATACTGACTCCCTCCCTGTGTTTATAGCCAAATTTGAACGAATCTTGTACGAAGCCGGCGGCCAGGCCTGGCCAGACGTCAATAAGATATCCAACTTTCGGAATGGCCTCAATTCAGCTTTGCGGAACAGGCTAGTATAACAGCTCACCCTGCCACGGGTCTACAACGAATTCCTACAGACTGCCCAACAGCTTTTGTCGAAAACTGCCGCTCCTCCTTATGTCCAAGCCCCGAAAATTGCCCATGATCCCATGGATATTAGCGAACTGATAATTGGTACTTTTACGATATTCCCCTACTCTCCTCTTCCTGATCCTCTCATTTTACCGAAAATGCCAGCTCGTTCGACAATACTAGAACTATATAATAATTACGAGGATTCCGGTAGTGATTTTGATAACGATTCTTATAATAGGACTAGAAGTGAATTGAAGGCTGAAGTGGATAAAATAGTGGCTGATTGACCGGAGATCGATTGGAGACAGTATATTATATCTGGTATATAGAATTAGACTATTTTTTTCAAGGATTTGTCTATATATACTCTTTTTGTTATTCCCTTTATCACTTTGGCATTTCGTTACTCGGGGTCGAGTTCTTTTTCGAGAGAAGGAGTGATATGACAGCACGTGTTATATACTTGTTGTACTACTGGTTTCAAGCTGAGGATCCGACATCTGGTAATGTGATAATGTCTCAAGTTAAGGGAATAGGTTTCAGGCTTATAGTTTAAGAACTTCTTTTCCTTCGACCTTCTCTTCTCTCCTTAGCTTTAAGTTTTAGTTAGACCTTGAAATTGAGATCTTTGGTTTACGACCTCTATTCCGTTCCTGTCGTCACACTCGGGAGAAATACCGGCTTTGAAGACAAGTTAACGAGTTACTATTTCTATCGAGATTACACGAATATGATTAATAGTATATATCCTATATTACCTTATTGACTTTCTCGAGACTAATAGTTTATTTTAGATAAGGTCTCAAATACTATACGGGATTAGATTATAAAATATAATCCCTTTATAGGGATTTTTAATAAGATATATAATAATCAGTCAATTAGATTTAATATATAAGATACTTATCTCGAGAGTAATATTACTAATAATAGACTAATCCGAGCCTTTATTTATATAAGTATTTAATATAATTCTAGTATCTCAAAAGAAGTCTCTCGAGAGATAATAGAGTGATTCCTTATTATAGATCCAGAGATTACTATCCTTGAATAATAATTCAAAGAATCAAATACTCGGATTAAGTGGGAGTATAAGTTTATTAAATGAGTATTCAAGGAGATTAGGGAGATATATAAGAAACTCAGTTAATAATTCAAGACTATAATGAAAAGTCTCGAAAATAAGTTTGAGACCGAATACAGGAAGGATTACTTCTTCTATATTTATAATAAGATATTAAAGAGATAATTAAATAGGTCACTAAACGAGACTATAATCAAGGAGGAAATCGAATTTATTATTAAGTATTAGTTTAAAGAACGGATATAATTATAGCTAATCCTTTATAATCTCTTTAGAGATCTCAGTCCTCAAGTTATTATTACTCAAAAGGTCCTTATTATTAATCTCTAGATTGTACTCGTTTCGCGAAAAGAGCTTATAACTCGCTAGTAATAGTCCACTCCAGTCTATAAGGATTCTCTCAAGGAAGAATCTCCCGTTCCCGTTCCTGTTCTTCCTCTCGCTCTTAATTCCTTCCTATTGACTAGTAAATTTCCCCTTATTATAGAAAAGATTCAGTATATATTTTGTATTAGTAACGAGATATTCTTATATAGGTAATAGATATATAAATTTCGTCGGGTTTTGTATATATGGGACTATATTAAGAATATTTATTTATACGGAGTGCTAATAGAGTAGTGGATTATCTATTATTACCCTATCTATAAGACTAAGGGGTTATTACTCAATAGCGTGATATACTTCAAGAATCACGTGGTAATAGTCTATAAGGTCGATCTCCGACTCCTATCCAGAGTTTTCTCTTCTTGATTCTTTTATCTTATAACTCTCCTTTGGGATATATACTATTAGAAATTATTAAGATTTTAATCTAATTAAAGTTATATTTGTAGTATTTGGTTTAGCTGGTAATTAGAATCACGTAAGTATGTGATAATTAATATTTAATACGGATTAAATCTCTATTGATAAAGATTATAATTTACTATATATAAATTTCTGCGTGTTAGTCTTGAGTAGAATCTGTAAGTAAAGTATTACTTAACGAGACCAGTTCGGGTACAAGATCTGTCGAATGACTATATAGTATAAGTATTTCCAGAATTATATAGAGAGTATTAGGGTAATACTCGGATGGACTGGTCGTCTCTATGGGGGTCCAATTTGACTCCCCTATATTATTCAGAGATTGTGCTCTGATCTCTCGAACTGACGGTTCGGGATATTATTGTGTAAAGACGAAGTATATCACATACTAGCTATACTGTAGTATAATGGGTCGCCTGTAACGCAAAATTGTAATTCTTTCTATTTAATCCTCTTTAACCTTTATACTCCATATCCAGTTATACCGCACCTTCATGCCCAGATTGCCTACTCTTCGCCTATAATAAAGTTGTTCGATAATTCTTCTTTGAATATCGCACTTGAAGCTCGGCATCGACATCGTTTGGAAGTAGATTGGTTAGGAGCGGATATGTCTTCTACTATAACGGGATTAGCTTTGATCCTTTCGGTCTTACTCAAGGTCCTAACATCTGTTCCTGTATCCCGAGACGCACTGTGTCACGAGACAAATCCCCAGTTTTAGAATCATGAAATTTTTCTTACTAAGTCTACGAAGTTATAATTAATATGTCACTTTCTTTAACTATTTCTCTCTAAGAAGACCACTTAGTAATAGAGAAAAGACTATAGTTGATTATACGGTCGATTATTTCATTTATACTCCTAATCGCCGTTTCGACCATTCCCCCTTGTTTAATCGCGACTATTAAGGCCTTTCCAAAATTCGGAGCACTTAGGGAAAGGTCTTATAACGAAATAATATGGCCCTAAATTCTAAAGAAACTGAGAGATAAAAAGAATATAGTCCGAGAGTTTCGCCGTTGCGAGGAGAGAGGACACCTGTTTTAGCGCTTAGTAATATGCATTAATCCTAGTCATAATATACTATTTTCACACCTGGACTCGCTATATTTTTCTTAGCCACGATTCCCAGGCCTGACACGTGCGTGGTATAGGAGCGGTTTCTCGAACTGTCCATAGTGCGCAGTAGCACGCTGGTGCCTAGGCCTAGGAGAGCGCTCTTTCCTCTCCTTCTCATCGTCATCATAACGGTAATATGAACAGAGCCAGCCATGTATTGGCGCAAGGCGTGTTTCAACTTGGAACATTCAATGATTTTGTGTTGCGTGGTACTCTGATTATCAGGTCACTCAGGGGTAATTTTTGTTCGTACATTCTCGTATTCTGAGGCTCTGAAGTTGATTGACTTTTAGACTATAGTGATATTAGAGAGGGGTAAGTTTGTCAAGATGGAATTCACATAGTTTATGTTCGCTTCTTCGGTACCCTTGCCAGCCTTGATGTCTCCTTCAAGTATCCCCCTAGTGTTATGGTGCGCAAGCTCTACATATCCAATTCGCTCGTGGAGTAGCGTACCATCCCTGGTTATCAATACGATTCCAGTATATCTGTGGTTGCGCATACTGATCCCGATAGGGATTATAGAGACTTTGGTGCCGGATGAAACATGGTATTTCCCACGCATTGAGAAGAGGTAATCAATCTTCTCGTTTATAATGGCAATTTCACCAAGAGAAGTTATTGTTGGATCCAGGCACGGTCTATTGTTTTCGATCCTGGCCCTGATCACAGGGGCACGCAAAATGATTGCGGCCTCCCGTATCTCACCCATGTGAGTTGGTCCTTCTGTAGTGTAGTGTATATCTACTACTTGGACCGAGCTTAGAACAGAGTCGACGCTAGACTCCCACATAACCTGAGATTGGACAGACGCCCAAGACCATGTAGGGGCACGCCAAGTTGCCGACCGTCCAGTCACCGGACTTGGCCATACCATCCATAAAAGATCAAGGAGCAGAGTCTTTTCCCAAAGCCCTGCCAAGAATCGGTCGTCCCCTCTCAAAGTCTCCATTTTCTGAGTGAGAGCTGCCAGTGCAGGGAATTTGTCTTTTTCAAACGTCAGTTGCATACGCGAATACTCATGAACAGTTCGATACCACAGCTTTCTGGGATCTTCCTCAAGTTTCCAGTAAGGCACAGCTGCATCCATTGTATCCTTGTAATATGGTTTGTCTGTGCTTAAATCTTTATCGCTGCATCCGCTTTCGCTTTTCCTGCTTTCGCGACATTCCCAGATGACTTCTTGAGAGCAGAAATGCAATACACGACGTGAAAGTCGCATTTCTTGATATACCCAGCCTCTGCTCAATAATGGCCACCTCTCAGGATCTTTGTGGATCCAGTGGGTAGGAAATTCTGGACAATGTCGGCGGACGTAAATATCCGTATTAGGAACGGAGATCCCAAGAAACTCGGGACTTGTTGTGGCATAACAACCTCCAGCTCCTTCTTTGGATTTGGTGGCGGCAATTGTGAGAAATGCATTCTCATATATACTTGCCATTTTAGCGGATTCTTCCTTCCAGTCGTTCTCACTATCTTGAATAATGCACAACGAATCAATCCAGAGGAAACCAATATCCAACCGGCGGCAAATATCGACTGCATGTTTGAAATTTTCGGTCAGATTATTCCACAGGACTTCGTTCTTGAATTCGTCAAAGTTTGTCAAGCTTGTTTTGATAATTCTATCAGATGTGCCCCAGCAATGGCTCAAGCAGGCATAAAGGGGCCTCTCGGAAGGATACTCTCGAAGCGTGATGCGGCCACCAGTAAGTTCAAGAATTCTCTTCGGAAGCTGAGAATAATCGACAGAGGTAGGGACGGTGGGGTTACAGCCTATGTGATTGCGAGTACAATCATTTATCCAGTTCGCAATGGTCCTGAATGTTTTATCGGAAGATGTCTCGCCAGGCAGTAAAGATTTCACAGGAATACCCTGATATAAAGTAGAAACTCCCCCTGTCATGCACCATGTTAGATGTGTTATAAAAGTAGCTGTTGCTGTTATACAGAATGCAATATTGAGCTCGAAGACCACATACCAGGAATCGAGAAAATGTCAAGAACAAATTCGTCACGATTTATGGTAAGCTCACAAAGCCGAAAACACGGCCAAACCCTAAAACGATTTCTCTCATTGAAAGTACCGGGCGCAAAGCAGGTGATACACTTTGCAAGAAATGAACATCGTAGGCACCCATTTTGGGCGGCGCTTGCTAGGCAATCAAGGTTACCAGCCCAAAATCCCGTTTCGTAGGTTGTTTTCGGCAAGTCGCAATATATACAGATCCCTGCGGTCTGGTTGCTTTGAGCTAAATACGACATGTGGCATTAAAATGGGTTGTTAGCTTGAAGTGGTTGTCAGCCCAAAATGACTTTCACTGCGGCAGCTGACTATGGCGGCTCGCAAAACCTTGGAAGCCGGAATCAGGTGATCAGCGTCGCAGCCACAGATTTTACAATTTCACCGAGATTGCTATAGCCACACCGCCGCTGACTAGGATCATAGATCGCTTAATTGGAAGAGGTATCAGCCTATCTGGCGACGGGTATAACATAGCGCGCTCTGGCTGCCTCAATACTGAGAATACTGTTTTAGTATTATAATAAAACCTAGATATCTATATCTAATCATTTTATGAGTTTAAAAGGTAGAAAAAGCTTAATGGTAGTGTTGTGAGTCAAGGGGTCTATTATAGTATCAAAGGAAGGCCCTTCGTAAACTCTATGGCCGGCGACGACGTAGTTATAATTTTCGGAATTTATAAGTTAGGAGTATTTAGGAGAAGTATATAATATAGCTAAAATAAATAGATATAGAAATTTGAATACGCTGACAAATTTAAAGTCGCTTGAACTCGAAGTACCTATGTTTTGTCTCGCCACGGCGTGCGTCTCGGTACGCAGGGATGCACGTTACTTACTATCTCTTCTATCGATAGAGGCCCATTTCTTTTGGAACGATAAGTAGTATATTATCCGTTGTGATAAATAAGTAATGTAATGTACACGCCGGGAAACTTTCCATACTCATATGCTTTCGTAATCATAGTCCGTTTTTTCCTCCGAGCAGTCTCGTTTTGATTTCTTTGACTTTTGTTACACATGATTATATATAGTAATCCAAGCTTTCCAAGTAAAATCGAGGAAGATCAATGTGATTTATAAGAGTGAAATAGTCCTGGTATGCTATCAGAATCGCGATGGCTCCGCCAGGATGATTACGAATAAGCGAGAAGCCATTCCCCTCTTATTCTTGAAGGTGACCATCTCGGTATTCCCACGCTACATCCCCCATGTAAAGGCGAGTGTTACTTTAGATAGTACGTGACCACCCCGGTGGTCTATATACCCAGATAATAAGGGCCTTTATCGGTGTTCACATTCCGTATACCACCAACTTGTTTGTACCAATCACTTCCTAGTACTACTAGGTTTATAGTACCAAAAAGTTCTTTGTACCAATAGTATTGTAGTACCAGTAATTTCTTAGTACTAATGAAAACTTTATACTAATATTTCGATAGTACCAATAGTCCCGTAGTACTAATGGTTTCTTCGTACTAATATTTTGATAGTACCAATAGCCCTGTGGTACTAATGGTTTCTTCGTGCTAATATTTTAATAGTACTAATAGTCCCGTGGTACTAACGGTTTCTTCATGCCAATATTTTGATAGTACCAATAGCCCCGTGATACTAATTATTTCTTTGTGCTAATAAATTATTTGTACTAGTAATTCAGTAATACGAATAGTTCCTTGATACTAATAGTTTCATGGCACTACCTGTACTAGTATTTTGTACTAACCCAAATTTTGTGAATTAAGAGGAGAGCGTTCAAGCAGGTTTCTTGTCAATATCGCAGAGTAATACTGCTCTACTTTGATTATTACCTATCTTCTCTTGAACAATATATTAAGTCACTTTACTTTGGATTTCTTTATTCTTCCCCTTCAGCTTTTGCCTCCACCCATCTCGTGCCTATCTTCCAAGTCCTTAACACGATCCCTAGTCCTTTACTATAACTTGCTATACTCTTCGAGATTAACGGTTATATTAGTGAGGATATCCTTACACTCCTGGAGAGTATTGGCGGTAAATTGTCCGGACAATATAAGAACTCCGGGAATACTAATATTGCGAGAGAATTCCGAGAGGTTGGACTGAAGTTGGCCTATATATTCCAAGGCCTTAGTACAGATAGCGAGACACTATTCGGTACTCTCCTTCTCCTCTTGTAATCGCTCTCGGAGATACTCGGAAGCCTTAGTGCAGATAGTAAGATATTGCTTAATACTCTCCTTCTCCTCCTATAGTCATTCTCGCTCGGCCGCAATATTATCCGAACTCGACCGTGAGAAATGGATCTGTATTTCTCGGAAATACTCTTCGAGATTGGTTATCTTTATTATCTTGTCTCTTGACTTTATTCGTGTGTTTCACTGTATCTAAAAGGAGATTGAGTCCGTAATATTTTGTCTTGTAGATTAACGGCAAACCGTATCTCCTCTTTATATATTTAATTGTTTGGAAAGCTATAAACGTCATTTCCCAGATCGAAAACAGTCCGTGTAATGCTAGTAAATGATTTAGTAGATTATAACGTTAAGTCGAGACTGGATGCTCTTGGCTCTTGGATATTGCCTCTAAGCTCTTGGATGTTCCGTCTCGGCTCTTGGATACTATTCTTTTCTCGGTTAGTACCACGTGCCTGGGATTAAATTGCAGCAGTAGTAATAGGAAGCGAAATAGCAAATGCTTATTAGTTGAAAACAGTATTTTGCCGGCGTACGTATAGCCAACTAGGTCTAAAAGAAAATAATATAAGATTTTTTTATTTTTTATTTTATTTATCTTAATTGGCTCTTTTAAGGTTGGAGGTACAGGTTTTCCCTCTATAGCCAGTAGTGTGCAGAAACGAGGTTAGTGTACAGAAACCAAATGTTACGCAGAAACTAGATGGTATATAGAAATCAAATGGTATATATAAACCAAATAGTATACAGAAACCAAATGGTACGCAGAAACCAAGTGGTGTGTAGAAACCAAATTGTATATAGAAACCAAATGGTGTGCAGAAACCAAATGGTATACAGAAACCAAGTGGTGTGTAGAAACCAAATTGTGTACAGAAACCAAGTGGTGTGTAGAAACCAAATGGTGTGCAGAAACCAAATGGTGTACAGAAACCAAGTGGTGTGTAGAAACCAAATGGTGTGCACGAACCAAGTAGTGTGCACGAACCAAATGGTGTGTAGAAACCAAATGGTGTGCACAAACCAAGTGGTACGCCGGTGCTGGCGCTTTAGGAACTTCAGCATTGGGGGATGAGCGCAGAACTCGGCTCCCTGGCGCGCTGGCGTATCCGTTTCGCCAGCGCTTGAGGAACGCCGGTGTCGAAGAGGAGAGAAATCGGCTCCCCGGCGCTGGTGTCTCCATTGCGCTGGCGCTTGACGAACGCCGGCGTCGAAGAGGAGCAGAAATCGGCTCCCCAGCGCTAGCGTCTCCATTGTGCTGGCGCTTGACGAATGCCGGCATCGAAGAGGAGCAGAAATCGGCTCCCCGGCGCTGGCGTCTCTCATTGCACTGGTGCTTGACGAACGCCGGCGTTGAAAAGAGCAGAAATCGGCTCCCCGGCGCTGGCATCTCCATTGCGCTGACTCTTGACGAATGTCCGGCGAATAGAGCAAAAATTCGGTGCCCTGATGCTAGCGTATATGCTCCCTTGGACGCTGGAAAGCGCTAGCGAAACGGAAGTATTAGCCTTAGACCGAAATATTTTTGATGGTAATAATCTGACCAAAAAGGTCAGAATATTATTAGTTCCATTCCGTTAAGGATATTTTTAGTATTGAAGATCTGACCAAAAAGGTCAGAATATTATTAGTTCTATTCTATTAAGGATATTTTTAGCTTTTGATAATCTGATCAAAAAGGTCAAAATATTATATAATTCTAGTGTTACAGTATAGCAGATATTTATAAGTTGAATTCTGGTAGAGAAACACGGGGGCGACGTTAGCTAAATACACTAAGCGTAGCGTGCACGTGACATTGTTTGCTTAGTCGTAGGAGAAAAGTCCTCAAAATAATTTCCTAAATGATTTCTCCTAAAATTCTAAAGCTCCTATAAAAAATCTCCTAGAAGGATTATTTTAAGAGAATTCTCCTATAATATCTATAGTCTTAAGAGAATTTTCCTAAGATCTCTGAGATTATAGAAGAATTCTCTCAAGAGAATTATCTTAAGAGAATCCTTCGATAATATCTCCGGTCCTAAGATTATTCTCTTAAGGTTTATAGGGTCCTATGAGCTATAATGTCCCTAGATACTTATTTTAGAAGTAATATTTTTATAGGAGTTATAAAAATTAGATTAAATGCGTTTTAGCTAATCACATTATATAATATTACAGTTATAACTCCCCTTATACTAGTCAAAGGACTTTACTGCTTTTATACCAATCCAATCAGGCCTGTTTTACTATTATAGACTGATAATATATCGAGTATTCTCTTGCAATTAATGTCTTAACCTTCCCCCTTACCTTTCTCTTTACTTTTTTATTCTTTACTCCTATCCATTCCTAGTAATCTTCGATTGATATAGAAAAGTTCGTTATCTGAGTTCTGATAAGAGATAGTATTCGCGAAAACCTTAGTATCAGTTACTGTCTCATTTTCCGTGACAGATATATCAACGCTTACCGATTCGTCAAGCCTGTACTCCTTATCGCCATGCTCTCCATTACCCCAAAAGGGTTTGACGTCTCTTCTGTAGGAGGGGAATGCAGTTGCGTTGTTGGAATGAACCTGCTATTAGTGTCAAAGGCCATCGAGCCCCTTGTTGGGAGTGTTATAGAATAAAGGTTGGCTATTTAAGCGCTGCTACTGTCTCTCTACTCTAAAGGTAAAGACATAAAGGTAAATATCGATTAAGAGCTAGTAGGGGTTTTATGATTTCAGGAATCATAAAACCCCTGACTAGTCTTATAAAGAGAATAAGGCTAAGCAGAATCGCACATCGTGAGGACAAGTGAACCGTAAAGGGGCTTATAGAGCTCAGTCTATTTTTAGATCTGAAGGGGGTCCAAATCTGGCTCTCCACCACATGGATTCAAGGGGGCCGACTCAGGCCCCCATTGCCTGATTAAGCCTTTCCTTCGGCTAAGATTTTGGAGGATTGAGGGTTGAAATGTGACTCCTTACCACTTTGGTTTAGAGGGAAAGCGATTCAGGCCCCTCGCTGTGTAATCATGGACTCAAAATCGGTTCCTATATCCCTATTAACTATAATTTAAAAAGTTCTCAAAGATAGTTATCCGAATAGAGGGTCTTAATAATATATAACTCTCAAATGTCTTAGATTTAATACTCAAAGTATATCCAAACTACCCTGGATAGATTACCTGTTAGTATTAATAGATATTCTAGAGAATAAACGAAATAATAAGGGGAAAAGAAGAAAGAGAAAGAACGAAGGAATAAACAGGAGAATAGAGACTTTGATTATAAAAGTTTACGAATTAGGGAAATTCGATAGCGTTAATGTAACTTTAACTATTTGCAAGTATACTCAATTTACTATATACAAATCCAGGGTATATATATTGTGACCGCTATCTATAATAGAGATAGTAGATAAAATGACAATTTGCTGGAATATACGAGTGCTAATACTTTACTTTTAGCAAATAATCTATCCCCTTCCAAAGAATATAATACCAGAAGATATCGAGAAGTGCCTTTTAAAAAAAGTCAAAACAAATCTCGCTCGGAAAAATAAAGAGAAGGGAAAGCACCTAATACTTAGCCTACCGGCTCTAGTGTAAATTACGAGGAGGTCAAAAATACGATATTCTAGAATGCAGAACTACTACAAGAAATGAGACTGACCTCTTTCCCTTATAATATATCTTACTCCAAATCAATATACGATATCCTTTAAGCCCTTAATACACACGTTCCTCCTGGATAATGTCTTTGTACCTTTCTGTACCCCTGGCGCTGTCTTTATCCTATCGCCCAATATATATTTTCGATTCTGTATCTATACAAGCTATATTCAGATTGCCATTTCCATTCCTAAGTCCTAGAAAATCGCCGGAAATGTTCAAATGCATTCCAAAGTACTATTAATATTATCGACCGGGCCACAAGAGTCCCTTATCCAGATAATTACCAATTATCCACTCTCAATATAGTCCTATCACCTTATCTGTATCCGCTGGTATAATAATATATTCGGGTTTATAATCGTAATCGGACTCGCGATAATCGTAACGTGGGCGAGAATACTGATATTCCTAGACCGGATTAATATTACTACTATTATCTTCTGAGTAGCGATAGGATATAGCAATAGTAAGGAAATTACAAGCGGCTTGGACGATAGTGTCTTTGATAGATTTGGGCAGATCAGTGGCAGGAGGTTTCTAAAAACGGCATAGATGGATTGGTATATGATGACAGGATATGGAACGGAGGACTGGATAAGACCAACATTAACGTGTATCCTTCCTATAGCCTCTAACCTGCGTCAGCATAAATCTACATGGTCTCCTACCTCCTCGCATTTGCTTACATGTTTTCGGAAACGGCTCGACACCAATTACGCGAGAAAACGCATGCCACACAGTCAAATCGTTCTCTGCGCCGTACCGAATACAGTTCGCTTTGCAGTGCGTCTTGATATCTGTTCCACGCATCGTCTGACGCGGCACTGCCACGGCGCCACCCCTCGTGTCCCTGCAAGTTGGCATACGAAGTAACTGGTAGGAGAGAAGGGTCATATTCGAACATTAGGAAAGAGCGGAAAAAGATATCCAAAGGGGTTTCCGTGTCCTGTTAGTGAATGCGAGAGTCCCGCAGGTGCTGCTCCAGAGCCTCCTCGTTGCGCTCGCCAATCTCAGCGCATGTCGGCGACATGCCCGACTCCGCGCTTCCCTGCATAGCTGCTGACTAAGCGGTCGGAACCGAGTATGACATAATCAATTAATCAATCAATTGGACCCCGCTCTCTCCCCACCGTCACCTCTAGCATCTCGCACAAGTTCGGAAAATCCTTGCCATAATGATCAAGCTTTACATCAATATCGACAGTCGATTATATTCCCGATGTCAATAAATCCCCAGAGGCTTCTCAGGTCCTTGCTTAACGTGAGGGTCAAGCCGTAGTAAATGAGGGGGGGTTTGTTGCATGTCGCATGCGGATAGAATGTCCGTTTGTCAGCCGTCCAATAACCAGCGACACAAGCCCCCCACGGATATCTTATAGCGAGGTGTCTAGCGATCCCGCCCGATCCCCTGAATACAATATCTGCAATAGGCGCTGACCCAAATCTCGTAGCGAACAAAGCATCAATAGCCCCACGACCACCGAAAACATGT
This sequence comes from Hyaloscypha hepaticicola, assembly GCA_002865625.1. Taxonomy (NCBI): domain Eukaryota; kingdom Fungi; phylum Ascomycota; class Leotiomycetes; order Helotiales; family Hyaloscyphaceae; genus Hyaloscypha; species Hyaloscypha hepaticicola. The sequence goes on from KZ613582.1 coordinate 23,080, forward strand.
CAGCCAACTGTGCTGCATTCCAAATAACTCTATTCTGTCATTACTTACCCTCGCTAGAGATTACTGGTATAAAAAATTTCGTCCTTCGAGACGAGATGTGTACGGCTTTCCAAAATCACTGTCCTTCCTATTACACGAACCATGGCGGAGTAGTATCTCTACGACCGCCACGTGGCCCCTCACAGCCGCTTCGTGCAGAGACGTATAGCCAGGGCCATCATCTCGAGCAGGATTATCAATTGTCTGCCAGGATAATATTTCATTAACTAGGGTTATCCCGAGAGCTAGATTACTCCCGGAATCTTTTCTCCTGGGAATTATAACGATTCCAAGAGCCTACGGGCTCCCGGGACTAAAGCTCCTAGAAGCCAGCACGTTCCTGGAAGCCTTCCTTCTAGGAAACCTGCTACTCTTGGGAGCATATGGGTTCCTGGAATCCACACACCTAAGCCAAAAAAAAAAAAACAAAAAAAACAAAAAAAAAGACTAATTACAGCAAGATGAGAGTGAGCTGCGAAGAGGTCAAAATTGCAGTGGATTCTAATACAGAGCTACTATAAGAAATGAAAGCTAATCTCTCCCCTTGTGACATATCTTGCTCGTTCTGATTTCACTGTACAGCCTTTCGGGTCATGATACAGACCTCCTGTCCAGACACGCTAGTAACGGTCTGGATCTTCGCTATAAGTTCGAGCTTATTGAGAGGATCCTTCACTTGATAGTATTATAAGAGATCAGCTATTACTATATCAAAGATACTATAGATAGTCCGGAAATTAGTTATAGGATATTACTTGACCTGAGTAGCGAGCCAGTCGAGATTGTTATTATTATTTCCCGATATCTTATACCTAAACAGAGTCAATAAGGAGAGCCGTTCGCTACTGGGCTTGTCTATACGAGTTTCGTAATAACTTCACTACAGACAAGGATAGTACCGAGATCTAGGGTATTAATAAAGATTATCCAGCGGATAGTATATCGGAAATCTTCCTTGAGAGCTATCTTGATATTGTATATATTCAAGGAGAATAAACTAAAACCAGTAGTATAGATATATACCAGGTAAATATAATAGAATCGATAATTAGAGGTATCTGAAAGATAGTGGTTATTCTCTTCCAGATATTCCTGGAAATCGCGAAGATTCCTGATCAGTGATAGTACCCGCTATAGCCAATATAGTTCTATCTCTACTCTCAGTCTCCGGAGCTCGTAGTAATAGTATACTCGCCGCAACCGCTTGTCACTACTAAAAGGGTCACTGTAAAGCTCTTATACCTTCAGGCCAGTAGCAAGTCATTCCCAATAATTATTAACGAGCTGGATAAGAACGGTTCCAGTATTCATAATAAATTTCTCAAGCTTCTCTTGTATCTATATTCTCTTAACCGGTTATAGAGTCCTTTCTTCCTTGACCGAGTCTATTAAGGGAGACCCGGACCCTGTATCGCTGGTAGGAGGGGTATCAGGATAGAAGGAGATTAAAGTACAATAAATGCCAGTATAGAGATAAGTGAAATCCTCGATCGGTAATATAGACAGGACAGTAATAGTAGAAAGGAAGGCTCTTAATGAATCTGGACCCTATTCAGTATATAGTCTATTAGTTATATTAGTAATTTGGTATCGCAAAGCCTCTATGACTTTATTTAATAGATCCCTATAAGCTGTTCTGTCAAGGGCATTATGCTTTTCTTTCGGACTTGATGGCTTTACTACAGGTACCAAAATATCTGCAGATTCGGTATTCACGTCTAGCGAGTCGGAAAAGAGTTTATAGACTATATTATTATATATCCCGTATAATACCTCGTAATAGAATATTAATATATTATCTATAGGTAATAGTTCCGTATTTATTATATATTAGTAAATAAGAAAAGAGTAGGAACCGGCAATTAGTCAGTCTTAAAAAACATCTTTCACTTAAACGAGGCTCTAGTTCACCGAGCTCGAGAATATAGTCTTGGCCTCGTAATAGCCTCGTATATATATATAGGGTTGAGATAAGACTCTCTTCTATTTTTAATAATATATTTATAATAGAATTCGAAATCGGCTTCAGTTCCAACTCTTAATAATTTTATTTTTAATCCATATTTTATATAATACTAATCCTTTTATATATTTACTTAATTTCCTATTCTAGATATCACGTGGATTTCTATTAAGGATTAGTTAATATCGGCAGATAAGCTATTAACTTATAACGGATTTTGGCACTTTGATTATATTATTCACTTTATACTTTACTTTACTAATATATAAGATTATCTTCAAACTCATAATATTTTTTAGAATTACCTATTAAGTCTCGAGTAAAAGATAAATATATATCAGGATTCTATTACGAGAATATGAATATATTATAATCTCGAATATAGTCAAATATAGCAGAATTATACATTTTTAATCTAAAAGATAATATACTTTTAATACTTAATTATTATTTTAAAGAGAATAGTTTAATCAAATCTATAAATAAAGAAAAGAAAGAAAGTATTCCAGAAAGTAACTTTATATTAGAATAATAAACCCAATGGATAGAAGATAAAACACCTTTACTATTAACTAATATTCCAGATTAATCTAAATCTAAACCGGAATCTATACTTTACAAGTCCCAAATAGAGATCTCTGGAATTAAAGTAAATAGAATAATAAAGCTAGAAAGTTCCATATTTACTTTCTTAACCGGTCAGGAAATAAAACTAAAAGTTAAAAAGATTCAAATACAAGTCTTATTAAAGTATCTTATTCTCGTATCACTAACCTTTCGAATTAGTCTAAACTCTAATATATATTCCGAGAATCGAATATTATAATTTGAAAATAACCTTACTATCCCGTTATCTAATAAAGACTCAAATATAATAATTATTCTCTTAAATATTATCTATAGACTATTAAGAAAAGTCCCTTATCGGATTGACTTGAATCTATTATCCAGACTTACTATTATAATTAATTACTAGTATATACACGAGACTATTAAACTTTGATCAGATACTTGAATAGAAAACTTAAAGAGAAACAAGGGATTACTAGACAATTATATACTAAAGATACTACTCTTATAACTCTTTATCTTTTGGGTATTTCGGAAAGATAAAGACTTCAGAAATATATCTCAAATATTGGAATGAGAATATAATTATAGTCTAGAGGGCAAAGTGAAGACTGTTTGTATTAGTCCTTATATTCCAACTTTTATTATAAGTGAGTTTATAATATAGATACTAGACCGATATGATTTACTAATTATATGCCAGACACTATTCAGGGAAAGTATATAAATACTATTAAGAGTATAATAGCTATTATATATAATCTCATTATCAAATACTCCAGACCCAATATTCTTTATAATAACGGCCAGGAATTTTCTTGTAATACGAATTTGCTCGGTTCACTTTTAAAGACTTTCACTATTATTGGAATCTGGTCACAGTCAGAAGATCCTTATCCAGAGATTAAATCAAAGATATTAGCAGACCAGATTCGAGGAATACGGGTTTTAGATAACTATAAAGTTTATAGTAAGGGAAGAGAATATTACAGTTTAACTTATAATTACGGAATTAAAGACTCGATTAAAGTATTAATGAGATCTCTAGAAAATTATATACTAGGACTTTATTTAATACCTTTCTTGTCCAAAACGGGTAAACGGAGTAAAAAGGACAAAAAGAAGTAAGCCAAAACTAATAAAAAGCTTGGAAAGCGAGAGGGGGAACTCTAGATATATAATTATTATTATTATAATTTCATATAAGTTATAGATAATCAAATCTTGATTACTAAAGTATATACTCAGTAAATCCTCACTATAAGACAAGCTCGGATATAGTCTAGTATTTCTGGATAAGGCTACTAATGTTTCGTTCACTGCGAGATTTGGGTCAGCGGCCCTTTAACAAGCATTTGGATTACAGGCCACACATCCGTGATGAAGTTTCTGTGTCAACATGTCGACGTTTCCCAACCTTGCTTAGTCCAGTGTCCGAAGTCACCGCGCTCTCTTCTCTTCGAAAACCCTTCTTATTTTATCTTACGGATAAAATTTCGAAGGCAAATTTCGAAGGCAATCATTAGCGAATCCAGTCTGTGCAACATCTCATTATATATAAACATTAGCTCCCTTAGCATCCTCTGTATCAAAGTTATGAAAATAAAATACATATAGTATATTTCATGATTATGGATTATTGGGAGTTTTTAGCACCTTTCTCGAGCAGTAGCTTCACGACCGCCTCGCGCAAGTTCTCTACAGCCCATGACAGCGGCGTCCGACCAAGATAATCCGTACTCTCGATCTGAGCGCTTCTCTCGAGCAGCAGCTTCACGACCGCCTCGTGCCCGTTCCCTGCAGCCCATGCTAGCGGCGTCCGACCATGCTCATCTATACCCTCGATCTGAGCGCCTCTCTCGAGCAGCAGCTTCACGACCGCCTCCTGCCCGTTCTCTGCAGCCCATAACAGCAGGATTTGACCGTCATAATCTTTTGAATTTATGTCAGCCTTGCCCGTCTCGAGCAGCAACTTCACAACTGCTTTATGCCCAGTATCCTTTGCGCACCTAAGCACTTCATTGGCAAGCACATCAAAATTTCTGAAGAAGTCTCGCAATGTCCAATCGAAGAAACGGCAAATAGGAGGGTCCAACTCATTCAAGTTAAGTAAGAATAAGGTAGTATCGAAAATAGTATCTTCAAGATTCTTTCCATAGTCTGCTCTGAGAAGATCAGTGTCGCATGCATTTGAAGATATGCCTAACAAAGCATAAATTTGATCCCGGGGGTCAGTTACATCGCTGTTGCGGAATTTATCTAGCATCGTATAAAGATCCCGCTTTTGAGCCCACCATAAGCTATTCCGGCGAGAACCTGGCATAATATCCAAGATTGGTTGGCAGTCTGGTTCTGGGATGACAAGCAAAGTTGGCATGAGAGCAAAGATACTTGCTGAAACAGATTTGCCTCCGCAAACGATTTCAGCCATTTGAGCGTTAGCAGCTTCTTGTATAATCCAGACTCTCTTAAACCAACTTCGATAAAGGAGTGACTATAAGCCTTCAACCAAAAGATCTCTTTGGCCAGGACTCAAATCGCGTACTACCACTGACCAGATATTAGCCCAATCTGAAATTTCCTGGCTATTGGAGGCGTGTTTGAAGCTCTCTTTCTCTAGCTTCTTCATATAATACATAATATAGTCTGTATCATAAGTAGCTTCGCCTAGCCAGATGATTACTCGTTTCGCCTCGCTGTAAATGGATCCCATCTACTGAACTTGCTGTCCTCGTTCATTATTATCGCTTTGATTGATGCAAAGGACGTCAACCCAAAGGATCTAGTCTTGTTCTTGGTCACGGAGATCCCGAAGTACAAGATATGCATTTTTTGTGACTGCCATGTTGCTTCCATTGACGATTATTTCACACGGCCTAGAGTTGCTGCCCCAAGTATAAGATACAGCCGCATAATCACGGATGTTTTCTGATAAGGCAGTGGTGTGTTCTGGCAGGGCGAGCTTCGACTCAAAAAGCTGACACTGAATGGGGTCGCTATCGCCTTTGCCTTTGAGTAGTCGGAGTAGGCGAAAGGCAGGGCCCTCGAGGCTGATGGGTTTGTATTCAAAATCCATTATCTTTAGTGCTTGGGGGAAGAGTAAGAACTAAAATGTAAAGAGAGATATCCCATGCAGTTGCAGGAGTTGAAGATGGTCTTCAATTTAGGTGAGCTCTCTCACGCGGGCTCGCTTATATGCAGGTATGCGCTGGCCAAGCAGGCACGTGACAAGAGCTAGTCGCGGTCGCGACCTTCCCTATAACATCAGTCTCGGTCGCATATTACGAATTTCAAGCATAAAGAGCATAGGAATGGGTAGTTCCGCGATGATCGTGATGTTGGTTAGGAAGTGGAAATTTCATGACCGGCGTTTGCTGAGGTCGCAGTTCTTATGAGAGCAGAAACGAAAAGCACGAGGTTGATGACGGGATGCAGAGCCGCAGATGCTCCCAGATATTCGCGAGCACAGTTGAATCTGTGCGCAAGGACGTCGCCCTCCTTATTTCAAAAGCCTCTCTCCGAGCCGTGATTTGGATAGATCATGTGATTCTACAGAGGACCGCTCAAGCCCGTTACGGCTTACAAAGCATATGGTGCCGGTACAAACCGATATCCACACCCGCAATACAGTATTCGCAATCCTCCTTCCTATATCTGTAACTCACTTTCCCCGGTATATTCCTCCCTCAAGTCCCTTTCTTCAAGGTCTTTTTCTATATCTACAAATAGGACTTTAGTAATTACTAATTCAAGACTCAGGTATAATAATACCGACTCGCGAGATCCCTTCAACTATGACTCTACCTTTAATTAATCCTCTAATACGAGTTCTTATCCGGACTCGCCTGGCCCAATTCTAGAAGATTAATCCTTCCTTTAATAAGGCTAATACGGAATTGATCCAAAGGCTTTGTAATAGACTATTTATTACTGATAAAACGAAAATTAGACATCTTATCACGAGGATTTCGGATGGCAAGAAAGTGGATGACAAGAAGGTGAATGGCGAGAAGGTGAATAGCGAGAAGTTGGATCGAGTTAATATTATTTTTGATTATGGCTCACTAACAATTGAGTATTAACCTCGGGTTATAGTATATTCTATTACAGTCAAAGGTTCGGATTTGACTATTAAGTAACTTCCCCATCCAAATATAAGGATATTCGTGAACTTGATAGTAAAGATATTCGAGTTAATAAATCTCGAGAATAATCGATATTTCCCAAATCGACCAGATATTCGAGTAGAGACTCGAAGATTACAGTGACCTGTATTTCCGGTATCTATATAATTACTAGATTATTGGCTTTGGGTATTAGAGGCGACTAGGGAAATTTTACAAATAAGAATGGCCTGGTATAAAAATTTGGAAGCTTTCGCGAATTCTTTATTCCTTTTATACTATTCTGAAATCCAGAGTCAAAATCACCTGTTATAATCTACTCTTATCTAGTTTATCGCATTTAACCAGAGCTCTCTATTCCGGTACTTTCTGGAATTATTACTAGATAATTACAATAGTCATTTTTTTTAATAGTATCTTCCCAAGTAATTCTATCGAAAGGGCAGTAATATATATCCCTGTTCTCTTCTCTTTTTATCTATTCGTATTTATCTATTATATTATCTATTAAACATGAATACCCGGCCCATTTGTAGGGCCTGATTTTGTATATATCTTAGTATAGAGGCTTTATATCCCGACTCGTGAGTTATGGACTCGAGAGATTCTGAGAGAAATTTACTATACAAATTTGAAATATTTCCTTAGAATTAAGCTTGTAGAATCGTGCCAAATGCGATCTTAAATACTTTAGGAATTAGTAAATTTCAATCTCACAAATATAATTCGCATGTGGGACTATTATATAACTACTATTTGGATGAGGCTCTTCCCCGAACATGTATAATAATCGATATGCTGGCGAAATAATCTGTAGAAAAGGATTGTATATGGCCCGTTATCTCATGCCTACTGGTCCGGAAGATAAGGCACTTCCCGGTGGTCACTTAGGGTATACTATCTGTTATCGGAGGCGACCAGAGAGTGCAGGGGGGCTGGTAGGGATGCTTACACAAATTCAGCTTTGCTCGAGAGTAGCTTGTATCTGCGGCTCTATTGTATCCCTCTATTAATATATCGAGTACGGACCAGTACTAGTAGGGCGAATTCGTGGCACAGTAGAAGAACCAGAGCGACCCCACACTATGACTCTGGGCCTCGGGCAATATAATTAACATTTGTCCGTGAGTCTCCTAAAAGCTATAATTAATATATCACGAGTATACACAAAGCGATTACTCTTCAAGATAGAAGGGATATTTTACTAACCCCTGCTAGAATAGTAATTGACATATTGCGGTCAGTTATAATAGTCTAATATTATAAGGGGTATTTCGGGTAATCACTTCTATAGGGCCTCCGAGTTTCACATTATAGATTTTCTAGTACTTCTCCTACAGGGCTTTCCACACTACTCTAAACTGGAAGAGACTACTCGATACAGATTTGATAATTCTCGTTAGTACCGTTTTAGTCCCGGTCGAGGTATTTGAAGCCCTTCCCGAGAACTTACTCTCTTCTTACTCGAGATATCAGTCTTGGAGTTTGAGTCAAGTGACTCGTACAAGACAGTACACTCCGTAACCTTGATAGGGCGATCTGGCCCCTACTAATACGAGTATATTAATCTGTATATAATAATTATCGGAGGGATCTATCTTGGGAGTGTAAATGGATAATAAGGTTAGGGAAACCGGTGTATATATACGATAAGGAGTACGGGAGTCGAGGTCGAGATCGAGGATCGGATAAGAAGTATATTATATATTCTGGTTAGTATAGTTTAAAGGATACTCGAAGATTTATATAAGTCGAGACTATTATATTAAGACTTTGACTAGATAGAGAATAGTAGAATTTGACTCTTTTATCTTATCTCGAATCGATGAGCCCCCTAGTAATACCCACTCTATTCCCCCCAATTCTCTATCCTTTTAAATAATCCCAATTATTATCCAAGGATATAACGGATATAGTAGAAACGATTCTTGTAATTATATATTAATTTCAGTTTTTGGAGTAAGAACTGAGACTCGAGACAGACTGATTTGTCAAGGGAATATACTCTTAACGAGACTGACAAGACTAACGAAACTGATATTATTCATATAGAACCGATCTCATTTATTAGAAGTATCGAACTACTTGGTATAATAATCTTATTAATTATAATATAATACGAATTTAAGACACTTTTCAAGTATATTATTATTCTTTACTTGATTCTGTAAATACAGGTTTTATCTTTCACTTATATATAGTATCTGCCTTAATTTCAAATATTTATAACCAATCTCTTCGGTAATAGAGAATAATCAGAGACAGACTTCAATTCCTTTAGTTAACCCCTTAAACCAGAGTATAAGGTCCCGTAATACTATATCTCCTCCTGAAGGCCCTGTCTGGAATCGCCAGGATGGGATATATTAGAAAGTGAATAGTCACTTGCGGAACAGATACGCTTCACATTCACGCAACTTCACACGAGGTCTACTATTGTATATTGTAAATTATAATAGTTCCAGAATGTAATTAGGAATATTCCCTAATCATTTAGAACGAATTAACACTAGCCTTTCGAATCTATTTATTTCTCCGTTATACTATTCTGGAACTATTATCAAATATAGCTCGGAGTATATAGGGCAATTTCGAAATCTCGTTCACTCAATAGATATTCTCTAATAAAATGGTTACATCTTATAAGAACTATCTGAATTAGAACTGGATAGGAAGAAAAGATATAATGGATATGGGAAATATAAGAATATTATAACTTAGAATATAAATTATTAATGAGCGAGAATTACCAATCATATATAGTCTCATATACCAGAAACCGCGGTCTTTAACTTTAAATAGAAGGGGGATTGAAATAGTCAAAAGCCCGAATGGCCAATACTCGCGGAGCCTATATACAATAAAGAGAATAATTCAGTTAAACGGCCTCCACCTCTAATAGCAGTCCCAATAGTCCTCCCGACCACAATGCCATTTCCTTCTCCTCAATTCATAATTTAGTATAAGTATTATAATAGAGTTATAAAATTCAAGGTATATCAGATCTAATATTAGTACCTTGACTCTCGGGATTTTGGGTAAGTAAACGGAATTATTAATATTCCTCGAATTTAGATATAGTCCTATTATAATAATTATATATTCTCAGATCCATATACTAGAAGCGAATTTCATATCCCATACTAGTATTCTAAAGAAGAAGTTAAATATTTATAAAAGTTCTACCTAATGCCTAATAGAACTAAATATTCAGATATATACTAGACAATTATAATTAACTGCGAAATGGGCACGGTTATATCAGGGGAATCTGAGTTTATTCATATTACACTTATTAATTACTTTTTATCTACAATCCTCGTTAATAGTCTAATATACCCCAATGTGGAAATAAGTCACTATAATACACGATTCTCAGGTATAATAAAGAAAGACATAAAAGTGATATATATAAAGAACACCTGTTTTAGAGAAAGAGATCAGGCAAGGGCAATAGTATAGCAATTCGTTAGGTCAAATACAATAGTAATTAGTCATTCGGTATATAATAACCTGATTATAATAAGATAGATTCATTCAATTATAGTGAATACTTGACTGATTGAATCCACAAAAACAAAAGTCATATAATAGGCAAAGGAAGCCCAGTCACCCATTATCGAATCGACTAACACGGGTATAACTCCTATCGGAAAGATATCACGGAAGGGGCGAAAAGGTTCAGGTATACTATCACTCAAGACTCTAGTAATAGTGAGACTGAACAGGAAAATTCAAGTAAGTGAAAAGGAGAAGTATAATAGTTTGGAAGATATACTAGTTATAAGAGACCTGATTTACTATAAACTGAATTGCCATTCTATACTCTAGATATAAGATATAGAAAATTCTAGAAGAGAATAATTAACAGTTTAAGGGGATTAGTTATAGAGATTCATACTTATTACTATTTTGCACTCGGATATTAAGTATTTCTTATTTATACTTAAGGAAAGTAAACGAATATAGATATTTATATCTATAGGAAATATTATCTTAAACAAACCCAATTTTACTACCTAATACTTTATTTAGAGTCTCATTCTTAAACCCCAAATCCCCACTTGATTACAGAAGTCCCTGTACTGTAATGTTCTCGTGTTTGTCCTTACCGTTCCAATTACTCTCGTATATACTATTGACCATATTTATTAATTCTACTAGTCCGGTCTCGTCAGATTATCCAAAGGTAATATTGATTATATCTTTTAAGAATAATCCGATAAGTAGCTTATTCTCTTAATCCTCCTGTAATATTATTATTATAGTCTCTCTCTCTTTCCTATTAAATTCTATATACTACTCGGAAATAGCCTGAAGCTATTCATTGAGCCTATTCTCTAAGAAGTTCTTATTAAGTTCTATATTTCTGATTTGACTTTCGATCTCGAGATGTAGCTTTTCCAACTCTATAGTTCTTGAGTGATTACCGAGAGTCTATACAAGCCGTGACATAGACTGGATTATCTTGTATATCCCCCGTATAGTAATTGGAAGCCGATATATAATTGTGTATTGAAGTACATTTATGGAAAAGAAGACTTCTTTTAATAGCGCCTCGGAACTGTTATCTATTACAGAAGCGGACACTTTGTCACAATACTTGACTAGAGTCCTTATTCACTTTATTAACTCAACCGCCTTAGTACAGTCCCATTTATACTCTTCTAACAGTAACAGTAACCATTTGACTATGAAGTTGAAATAACACTCTTCAAGCTGGCACTGGACTACTATAAGAATGAGATATTAGGTCTTGTACGGGAGATAGGAGGGATATAGAGACAGGGTAATCTTTACAGCGGGTTCTGATACTGGTTTCGATAGTCAGGATCCTCTCTGGATTATAATATATAGTATATTAAATAACTTGCCCTCTGGAATATTATTATCCTTGTAATTATCGTCAAGTCCCCCACGTTCGCTCGTAGATATTAGTTCTTCTAAAGCTTCTACTACAGACTGTATAGTATCATTTTCTGACTCGTTATATTGAATATTATATATTAGTAAGGTTTAGAAGAGCTCCGGGAATGTGATCTTTACTTTCAATTCAGATTCAAAGATACACTAATCCAAGAGGGTCTTGATAATATCGGCGATCTTATTAAACCCGAAGTCCCTGATTAATGGTTAGAATAACCCTCTATACTACTCGATGATCTCTCGAACCTTTTTAGATTTCCGAATATAAGTGTGGGGACCAGTAAATACAGTACAGTAGGCGAGGAAGACCCGCCGCCCGTCCGCCGACGAATAGGCCATTGGCAGAAACTAGAGGACATTTAAAGCAACACTACATATATTATCCTTTAAAATATACACTTCAGGTAAACATATAATATACAGAGGAATGAGATAGGTACAAAGTGCGAAACGAGATAAAGTACTATAATACAGTTATACACCGCGAAAGGCAATATAAGTGTTAGTTAATTCGCCAGTCGACTTTTACCGATTGATTACAGATTACGCCCTTGGATACATATGGAATGCCTCGTCTAGGACTCTCCAACTGCCACTCGACCGTTATCAGACAAATAAAGTATACCAGTCTCAGTTATAGTATACGTTAATCCCTTTCTCGGAGGACTCAAAGCTCTCGTTGTCGAGTTGGACTTCACATTAGTATTCGATGATTTCGAGACCGAGTTGAATCTCACCTTGGACGAGGAATATGGACTGGAGTCTACCTCAAGAAAAGATTTCGAATCTGGTTACAATTTTTAACAATTCTTAATCCGGGGGCGACAGGAGATATATATTATAGTAGTTGAGTCTGTTTGCGAAGTAAGTAGGAAGGCAAGGCCACCAATAACTGCACAATAATCGAAGATGTTAACCGATACTACCTTTGTATTTGGGGTAATAAAGGTTAATGATCCTTCTCTAAGCCAAACTAAGTAAGGCAATGTTCCTTCGAATCTGAAAGAACAATTGGTTGATTATCCCTGCTAGCAGAGAATCTGCTAGAATCCGATTAACCTTTGAATCCACGGCGACTACAACCGTATTACTAACAATCTTTAAAACGCACTTTTTAAACGAGGAACTAAAATAACGTGTCAATCTCGAATTATTCATTACTATATATTACATTTACGCGAATTGTATCACGATCACAATTCCAGTTCAAGAGGTGAGTGACTAGAATTAATGGGGCAATATAGTTCTATTAATAGCTAATAGATATACCTGTATAGATACCTTACCATTTGACTGTAACCGAAATTGTACGAATCGAAAATGCCCTCCGCGAGTCTCTCGAAGTAATCACTCCTCTATATATTCAACAGCTTATAATAACCTATTATACGACTATTCAGATAATATATAAGTATAAATATTGAATTGAAGTAGGATTACCGGTTAGACAGAATTCAGGAGGTCCTTGTCCGGTTATTATATAGAAAATAGAACAGACTATTAAGTAATTACTCAACCAGATATTATAGTTATACCAAAACGAAATCATTGACTTTTTATACAAAGTCTTTAGTATTATAATTGTCCAATCTATAATATTACTCGCTTTGAAAAGAATAATAGTTATAAGAAAGAAGTTCAAGGTCGAAGTTACTTAAAGGAATAACGAATTACGGACTTAATAGAGGGATAATCTTTAACTATTTATAGTGGATTAACTAGTATATATTAACGAATCAAAAAGTAATAATTATACAAATAATTATTAATATAATTGAACTGATTCAGGAGTTCGAGTAGTTATTTATTAGTGATTAGCAAAACGAGAAAGAGTTTCTATACTCCTAGTATATATAATTAAAGGTTATATCCACTCAATTACCTTTTCTGGTACCTATATAATAGATATTTTCGAAGACTTTATTATTAATAAACTTTTACTATTTTATAATTCATATCCAGGCCCTCGATCAGTTATTATAATAGATAATATATTAGTTTACCAGTCCCGTTAATAAGTAATTATTAATACTTATAGACAACGAGGTATTTGGATATACTTCCTTCCTCCTTACTCGCCCGATTTTAATCTAATTAAGGAGTCCTTTAGTAATTTGAAGGCCTTTATATATTACTATTATTAACGGGAATATCCAAGGTTCCTTAAATATTAAGACTTTCTGGAATGGACTATTCGGGAGATAGGAACTGGACAGGGAACTATTCGATAAACAAGGGAACATTTTAGGAATACCGGAATATATGGGATTCCAGATAATTAAGGCTATTTTGAGACTATTTTAAAGATCCTTTACTATTATAACTTATAGCTTTTCACAGGATTATATATATTTATAAGATTTCTATAAATAATATAATATACTTATTTTCTTTAAAGTGAATAAAAAATATTTTTTTAAGAATTCGATAATTATTTAAAAGAAAAGATACCTATTTATATAAATAATTTATATATAAATTAAGACTAAATAAATCTAAATACAATATTACTTTTTCTCGAAATATTATTTAATAATCTAATTATATTTTTTATACTTTTAAAATACCTTTTCCAGTTATTCCTATATATGAAAAACTCTATTATTATTATTATTCTAATACTAGAATATTAATATTCAAAACCCCACTATTATTCCTATTATAATACCCTGATATTATTATACTAATACTCTTTAAAGAAGTCAATTTCCTCTTCCCAAACTGGATCCTCGACCCCATTATAATAATCCTTTATTTGAGTATTCATTTATTCCTTAACTTGACGAGAATATTATAATACAGTCTGGAATATTAACTGTCGAGTAGATTAATGGATTTTCGGTTATTAATTACCCATTCCTAAAAGCCCTTTAGTGATATATAGTTCCTGTTCCCTATTATATTCACACTTGAAATCAGATATTCTCTTTGTCAAGTATTTCGCAATTCCGACAGGGATATTATATCTCTCAAGAGCTTTCACTATTAATAGTAATTTAAACTTCTCGATATTATTAAATCATTATATAATTACTATTTCCAGGACAGTCTCAATTACTTACTAACAAGACGGGTCCATCTTACCCTGAAGTAATTACTGCCTGTATTCCCTAAAGGACTTCTTGGTATTAAGGTCACGAATTGGGGAGAATAGAGGAGGAGGAGATTGTCTTCGAGGTAATTGATACTAGTATTGAGATTATCGAACTTGAGAGTGAGAATACCTATAATCATAATTAAATTACAAAGTAATCATAAATTAAGCGATTTGAGGAATAAGATTATAGGTTATTAATGGAGCTGGAAGTTGAGGTTATATAGACTAAACCGGAATTGTAGTGATTTCGACTATTATAGTAGGAATAGTCCTTCTATTCCCTCGTTTTATCACTATTTGATTCTATTCTTTATAGTATTATATAATCTAATTAGAAGAAGGTTTTTTGATAGAAATAAGTGAAATACTAACTATAATATATTCAATCTATTCATTTTGTTCAAGGATCGAAACTTTATAATAAGATCCATTTTTCCTGAACTTATAGTAATAGCTATTTGTATTACTATAAATTCCTTCTTCTCTATAAGTATATAAAGCGAAAATATATAAACGAATCGCTTTCTTGATATCTATATTATAGTCTCGTTAAGCCTTTATAACAAGCTAATAATTAGTAATTAAATCTCGAGATTATAATATAATTATATTGGATATAGTCAATCTAGTAGTATCAGGAACAAAATCGTTAAAGGGATTATCGGAAAGAGGGTCGGTATCGAAAAGGGAGATTATTCAAATAGTATCAGGTCGAGATTTGGTCTTGTCTTTAGGATTAGATTCTGGTATAATAGCTCGATTAACAGTCTTATAAAAAGCTTTAATAGTAAACGTATTACAGTTTTTGTAATCCCCCGTGTACTTTATTTAACGGAGAGTAGTCTCAATTAACTCTCACGACTTCTGATCCTTGACTCGAATTGTCTGGTGATTGCCCTTAATATTACCAATTATTACTGACCAGTGGAGCTTTATTAGTATATTAATACTTGTCAAATCACGAGCTTCTATCCATTCCTTAATATATTTATTATAAAAGTCGGCTTAAAGATTAAAAAACAATATTCGGTCAAGATTATTAAGATCTAATCCTAAAAGAATCTGATCTTTATCCTTCCGCTTTTCTTTTATATTTAGTATAATATAAATCAAAATATAATAGAGATCTTTATCGAAAATATAAATAGGGTTAAAAGAAGGAGAAGGAGATTATTTTCGATATTATTTTATTATTTTTATAGAAGGAATTATAATTATCATATTTATTCCAGGAGAAGAGGGGGAAAGCAGACTTGTATTAATCTCAATTATAATTCCACGAGTACTTAGTCTTGAAGGAGGACTGGGAAGTTCAGGAGATAGTGGATTCAATGATTTCCCTTGTTTTTAATACCCTGATTTACCTTTCGACTACTTTGGAGGTGGGCGAGACGCGTTAAAGGCGGCAAGTAAAGATATTCGAGGTTTATATTATTATTTCGTAAAGGAGGACTGATCCGCGGTCTCTCCAAAGACCCGTTTTGAGCGACGAGCTGGAGGCATTTGCCCCTTGATTATACCTTAATTAGGAAGATATCCGTAACGTGGTAGTGGAGCAATTCAGGGTAGTTATTAATGGAAGTGGCTAGGAATACGCGTTTTTAGAGGGAGCCGCGTTCTCGCTTAAAAAGTGCGTTTTAAAGATTGTTAGTAATACGGCTGTAAGTAATCGCGCGCATTCACCAGCGGATGAAAGAATTGACGCACGGCCACGGTTAGCCGAGCCACCAAGTTTGGATGAGAATTGACATCTCGAGCAGCCGCTCTATGACAGCGAGGTGGCCTCCTTCTGCTGCTGCTTGGAGTGCGGTTCTTCCACGATACCCTGCTGCTGGTACTGCATTGACTTCGGCCTTCTCTTGGAGCAACAAAGCGACGTGGTCTCGCACGATAAAAGCTGTGTGGCCCGTGCACGCTTGCGACGAACGAGGGGTGGAACCAGTTCCTCAGTGTTGGGGCAACTTTTGCAAAGATACCTCTTCTCAATGACTGCCAATCCTATGCCCAACATGCTTGCCTTTATGGACGAAGCGAGTGCGGCTTTGATAACGTCTATCCTGCCGTGCCGAAAAAACTGGTGTGCCGAAAAATATTTATAGTTTAAGGGTCTTAAATATCCATTACATTAATATATAAAGCTATAATCTATTTTATATTATTCTTTAGCTATTTCTCTACAAGGCTCGACTTATAGTTAGAAAAATTCTACATTTTGGCTATCCTGTCGATCGTCCTGTTAAGAGTATCAAAAGCTGCTATAGCCATTAACCCCTGCTTTATCATAACTATTAACATATTCCTAGAATTCGGGACCGTGGTATAGAGCTTCTATTTAGTTTAAATATAACTTTAGAGTTTAAAGACACAGAACGTAAAGAAACCTGCTTGCCGGATCTATCCGGACAAAGGTGAGAGGTGCACAAATGCCGCATCTTAATAAGCGAGGAAGGATTTATCGCTTTTACCAGATATTGTATTTACTGGCCACGCAAGTCGTATTTAATTACAGAATTTTATATATCACGTGATATGTGGCACAAAAGTGTGGCGTACTGTGGCGTTATTCTAGAAGCTTCCACAGGCTACGCGTCCAGTCCTGCACCGACTTGCCACTTCCTCGTTCCAATCCCATTCCCACTCATGTAAGGCACGGCGGTAAACTCGTATTGCACGTCTACCATGCTTAGATCAAAATGTATATAATCCGCGTTTGAGCCAGCGAGCTATAACGGAAACTGGTTCCCAGGACCCGAACTATATCGGCATCCCAGGGACACAGCCCAATCCTTCTAAAAGTACTTTCGCTGTTACCAATACGAACCAAGCCCAAGCCATAGCCACCCATATAGAGAACAAGTCCCCTCCCGGTTACATAACGCTCAGTATCCGGTCTCCATTCAGATCCCCTCCTCATGAATGCAATATGCGCTTCGTCAGAGGGAATTCCTGGCTCGTATTCCTGCGGGTGTCGTCGAGTCCGGGAGAGGATGAAAGATAGTCTGCTGCCCTGGAAAATTACTGGGATTAATGGCCCTCCGATAAGGGTTATAGACCCTCGGATCCCATTTCCAGAATCGGAGGTCTGGACGTCATCAACTTCGACATTCGCGAGGCCCAGGCCAATATCCATGTCATCGTCACTTAGATAGCTGATAGGGCCTGTTGCAGAACCCCAAGACCAGGAAGGAGCGTCTAACTCCTGACGCCGCATAACGGGACCATCCATATACCAGGCTAGATCCTTTATCGTGTTGCCTTTCCAAACGCCGCCCAGATTCTGGTCCTCAAGACATAATGTGAAAAGAGACTCGACACCCTGCAGGGCGATAAACCGGTCAGACTCCCGAGTCAGAGAGCGCCCAGTGTAGTCCTGCATCACCGCATGCCAAAGTCTATAACCATGGACCTTCCTGCCCGCGCCCCTTGCCCATATTTGCACTTGCCGGTTCATATTCGGCTCATCGTTTGGCATCCTCTGGCTTCTTGGCAAGTCGGAGAATTTTGGTAATACCAAGCCGTCAGGACACCGATCAGAGCAAACCCATCTGGCACAGGACCAAAATGACCCTGCTTTAGTAAAGCTAAGCATCCGGCGCGAGAGGATTTCCTCTTGGGTGACCCATCCACGGCTATCTAGCTCTCCTCGTGGTCGGTATCCTAGGGTGGATACTGCTGAGCCTCGGGCAGTGAAAAGGTTGCCAGAATTCGGGTCGATGTTTCCAGGGGCATCAACCGCGGCGATTGTCAAAGTCGAATTGGAATAGATGGTCCCCATCTTCGCAGCCTCGGATTTCCAGTCTGCCTCGCTGTCTTGTATAATGCAAAGCGCATCGACCCAGAGATATCTGAATCCAAGCCACTGAGCAACCCGAATGGCGTGTTGGATCTGGATCGGTAGGGTCGCAAGCGGCAGGGCCGCTTTGAGATCGTCAATGTTCTCAAGTTTCAGCGTAACGGGGTTACTGCTCCATCTATAGCTCAAGGTGCAATATATCCCTTTCTGGCCCTCTGTGGTTTCTAATAACCGAGGGAGATGTTTCGAACCGATTCTGTCGACATCTATAACTCTTCTCGGAAGAAATGCTGATTCAACGTCTTTCGCACATGCGCTGTGGCTTTTTAGACATCGAACAAGCCAGTATGCCGGCAGAAGCAGGTTATGACGGGGATCTGCGCTTTCGTTCCCAGAGATGGAAGCACGAAGTTGAAGGAGGGAGAGGAGATCCTCTAGCAACAGTCAGCGACGTGAATCTCGGTTATATGTAATTCCGGCTTAGTATGCACTTGCCTTCTCTATTTCTCCTTCTGGCTACCGAATGGCTCATCTCTGAGCAAATGACGCCTCTTTCGCTCGGCCCAGGGTGGAACTGCTCAGGCAAGCTAACAACGGATTCCCTGCAGATTCGACACCGCCTTAAGAAGCCGTAGCTAGAGGGATCTGCAGTGACGGCCCAGACCAAGGTGTTCCGCTCTCTTTCTTCGTATTTTCTTCTTACGCTTTCATCCACGGATGCGAGGCCTGAGTTGCATAGCGAGCACCTTGCCGGACCCGCAGGCTGTGATATATTATCTCCGAAGTGCCTGAGTATAAAAACCTCGAGAGAGTTGATGAGCTCAGGAGGGGATCCAGACCAGACAAAGCGGTGGCTAACAACCGTCGGAGGCCCGCTAAGAGGCCTATCAACAGGCGGATCCGAAAAGGGATGTGAGATGGACTTGAATCCAAACTCAACTAGCAGCCAGAAAATGTCCTCAGTCTGCATTTTCACTGCTCGATAGAGTGGAGACTCCCCTTTGCGAGATTTTACTTCCGAAGCTCCATGCTCCAAAAGAAATCGACACATTTCATAGTTCCCATTTCGGATCGCGTAGAAGAGAGCAGTCCAGCCGCTGGTGACCCTGGAATGCGTCGGCCAGGCCAGCGCGTCGATAGGTACGCCTAGGGAGATGGCTAGCTGTGCCAAAGGCAGACTGCTGATTCTAACCGCGGCATGGAGGAGAGTTTTGTCGTGACTGGAGACGGAGAGGGGGTTGAATCCACGGTCAATATGGTCTCGCACTCTGGCCTCGGCTTCGGACGGGTCTCCCGATAGGAGCGAGTTCCAGTGAAATTTTTGCATCGCCATTGCCAAATATACTGTATTCAAGAAAGACGGTGAAGAAGGGGTTGCAAGTACCAGGCTGAGAGACGGAGAGCTTATAAACAGTTTTGTCGGGATACTTAGGATGTGGAAAGCGGTTTTGATAATACGAGTTCACAGAGATTAGGGGAGGTCGCAATGCGGCGAGCAGCAGACATAGTACAAGCAAGCCAGCCTAGCCCCAGTTCACTTGCTGAAGGATCTCTATATCAAACTAGCGGCGAGCACGAGTTCGGGGAGTGCTGGTGCAGTGGGAATACTACAGGCCATATTACAGGCCATGTTATAGGGAGCAGGGCCTGTAGGTTATTGCCTTAAAGTGCTAAAGGGCGTTATATCTACTAGGTATTGTGCTCGTTACTTGGTGAGCGTTTTATTCCTGGGCGTTTTGTTCCTAGATCCTCGTTCTTGGATATTATACTTGATACTTAATAAGCATTTTATTCTAGAACATTTTATTTTTAACTTCTCATTCTTAAATATTATACTTATTACTTATTAAATATTTTATTCTTAAATCTTTATTCTTAAATCCTTATTCTTAAATTCTTATTCTTAAATCCTTATTTATAAATCCTTATTCTTAAATATTATATTTAATAAATATTATATTAAAGATAATCCTTAATCTTTATATTAATTATTTTAAAGTATTAAATATTTTTAAAAAGTAAAATAAAGATTTAATTTTATATTAATTTATTTTTAAATAAGATTATTATTATTATTATTATTATTA
>KZ613583.1:0-43837 GCA_002865625.1 Hyaloscypha hepaticicola
TTTATTATAATTATTTATAATAAAAACCTTAAGATTATAAATTTAATAGACTTTAAATTTATTATTATAAAAGATTATAAATTCTTAATTATATTTAATTAAAAATATAAATCCCTTATCTTGAATTTATTTATTATTAAAGAAATTATAATCTGTTCTTATATCTTCTAATCTAATAAATATTTTAAAGATATCTATTTTAAATTAAATTAATCGAATATAGATTATTATATAAATAAATATATCTTTTTTATTAGAATTATAATTATTAATATTTAAGATTTAGTCTTTTCTTTTCCCGAGTCCTTTATAGAATTTAAATATAATCACTTTTCTTAAATAATCTAATTTACTTATTATTAAAGATTCCTGGAATTCTCCTAAATCTTTACTTTTTCAGGATTTTACTTTATTTATTTATTATATTTTAAATATCTCTTATTATTTATATAATATTCTTTCTAATTATAAATATAATAGATTATATTAATAAAAGAATTAAATCTAGAAAGGGATCTAAAAGATCTAGAATTACTATTAGATATATTATTATAATATAATCTGGACTTTTTCTTTTTCTTTTAATATTTCTAGAAATTTAAATTCCCAATTCCAGAATCTTTTAAGATAGAATTATTTTTATTCGAATCCTTTATCTTTCCTTTTTTTATTTATAAATAAATAAAGTTTTTAGTTTATTAAATCTATTTAATTTAATATTTTATAAACTTTATTTTTTTTCTATAAAATATAAAAGTAAATTACTTTTTAATCTCTTTATCTATTAAGATAATATTAAGAATTCTTATTTGATTTCTTTTAGAATATAATTTTTAATCTATTTTAAGAGAAGTTATTCGAGTATATAACTTGAAAATAGATTTTTTATTTAATTATTAGAGTTCTTAAAGACCCTGAAATACTTCTTATTAATATATTTGAAATATAATAATTATATTAGTCAAAAAGGTCTTGAAATTTTCCTAATAAATTCTATAAAGAGAAGGACTTTACTTTTATATAATCTTTTAGATATTATAAATATTATTCTATAATATATTTATTATAATATTTACTCGAGTTAAATATCTATTATAAATCTATAACTAGATTCTAAAGATCTATTTCTATAAGAAAATAAAAGTTCTTTATTTATTTAGATTCTTTCTATAATATATATTAGAAGTCTGGACTTTATAGAATTTCTCTTTATTAAATTCCATTTTGAGTTTATTATATTATAATTCTGGAATAATAATATTATTAAAATTATTAATATCTATTAAATCAGATATAAAAGAGCTTTTCTATTCCAGTCTAATATTCTCCAAATTCAAGGACCGGGAGAGAGATAGAAATCAGGTTAGTAAATAAATTATTAATAGAGATAATTAATCTCAAGTCTTTTTATAAGATATTCTTTTTTTATTAAAGATTTAAAATATAATAATTAATTATATTAACTTCTTGTCTTTTTTCTTATAGATAATTAATATTAGAAGTCAAGAGTATTTTAATATCTTTTATTATTATAATTTGAATATTAAGAGTAAATTCATTATTATTATTAATAAGAGTTTGGAATTCTCTATTATTAAGAATAAGATTTAATAATCCTTTATCATTTCTATTAATAATTTAATTCATTTTACTAATTTAATCAAGTACTAGAATAGTACTTTTGGAATAGTGATTTAATATTATTATTTATTAAATTACCTCTCGTTAAAGAATAAAGAGATTAGTTTATAAAATGAATAATAATAGATAATAAATTAATAGAATTAATAAATTATAAGACTAGTGAATTTAATATAGAACTAATCTCTAAATCCTTTAAGAGATTCAGATAAATATCTATTATATATATATAAATAATTATATATCTATTTTGTATTTATTTAATAAAATATATAATAATAATATAATTAATTTATAATTAATCGGAAAAGTAAAAGTATATAAACACTTATAAACACTTTACTAATAGTATATAATCCAAGTTATATATAAACCTACTACGTGATTTCCCACGTGATAACTAGTATATATTATAAATAAAAAGTTTAAATAATTAAATTAATTATTTTATTTATAAGATTAAAAGAGATTATAAATATTAATATTATAATAATTTTATTTTTTCTTTATTTATAAATTAAATTTTTTTTACTCGTTTAATTACTTTAAAATAAATAAATTATAAATATAAATTATATAAATTATATTATAAATCTCTTTTTATATTTTATAAATTTTTTTAAAAAAAAATTATAAAACTTATAAAAATATAAATAATAATATTAATATAATTAAGATTTTAATCTTTAATTTAAATAATTATTTTATTATATTTTATATAAATAATATTAAATATTATTTCTTTATAAAATTTTTTAATTTTAATTTAATTTTTTTTATTTTTTAAAAATAAAAAAATATAATTTATTTTTATTAAAGATATTATTTATTAAATAAATAATTAAATTAATATTAATATTATTATAAAATATAATCTTTAATTCTTTAATTAATTAAATTAATAATTTAAATTTATTTCTTTTATTATAATAATATACTTTTTTCTTTTAATTACTTTATAATTATTATCTCCTTTATTATTCTCTTTTTTATAACTTTATAAATTTCTTTTATTTAAAAATTTCTTTATTTTATTTTATTTTACGAATATTCTTTTTATTTATAATTATTTTAATAATTAAAAGCTTTTTAATTTAATATTTATAAAAGAATATAATAATAATCGTTTTTTAATTATATTTATTTATAATTTTATTAACTTTATATTTATTTATTTAATTAAAATTAAAAATAAGATTATAAATTATTTTATTTATTTTAAAAAGTATTATAAATATTTAAATCTTAATTAAATTATTAAATATTTATAAAATAATAATAAAAGTAAATATATTTCTAAAAAACTTTAAAAGATTTTCTTTAAAGGGAAAATAAATTAAAAATTTATAAAATTATACTTTATTTAAATAAATAATAATATAAAATAATTTAAATAAATAATTTATTATAAGATTATTTTAATTTTTAAATATATTAATCTCGACTTTAAATATTAATTTAAAATTATTTATTATATTATATATTTATATATATAAAGTCTTTATTTTAAGATTAAAAAGACTTTTTTTAAAATTTAATATAATTATTATTTATATATTAATTATATATTATAATAATTTTAATAAATTAAAGAAATTCATTTATAATAAAATTAATAAAGATATTTTATTAAATATAAAAGTAATATTTTATATTATATTTTATAATTAAATAATTAAATTTATTATATTATAATTTTATAAATTATTAAATAAATACTTTAATAATAATTTAATCTTAAAAATATTAAAGATATTAATTTAAATATAAATTACTTTATAAAATTTATAAAATTTAAAATTTATTATATATTTAAATATATTAATCTTATATTAATTTTAATTACTTTTTTTAAATTTAATTTAAAGAAAAAGTATTTAATAATTTAAAAATAATTTATTTAATTAATAATTAAAATTTATATATTATAATTTATATTTATATTTTATTTAAATCTTTTTATTTTTTATTTTATAAACTTTATTCCTTTTTATTTATTAATAAATTTATTAATCTTTATTTAATTATTTCCTTTTATTTTAATTTTAATATCTTATTTATAAATTACTTTTATAATTTATAAAATATTTAAAATTTATATTTTATTAAATTAAATTTTAAAGTCTCTTTTATTAATTTTATTAATTCTTTTTATATTAATATTATAATTAGTATTTTAAATCTCGATTCTTTTATCTTATTTATTATTTATAATTATTAAAGATTTATTATAAATATTATTAATTATTAATTTTATTCTCTTTTACTTTTAAATTATTTAAATCTTTATATATTAATATTTATTTTTTAAATTAAGTTTTAAAGTATTTTAAAATAATAAATTATTAAAATAAAATATATTCCTTTTATAAATTATAAAATAAAAGTATTTTTAATAATAAGAATTTAATTTAAATTATAAATTAAATAATATTAATTTAAAGGATTTATATAATACTTTTTTTTAATTTAAATTATATTTAATAATAAAAGATAATAATATAAATAAATTAATTCAAAATTAATTTTTTAATATTTTTAATTAAATTTAAAAGGATTCTATTATAATAATATAAAGGCTATCACGTGGCCATTAAGGCTCAAGATATGAGGATTAATTCTTAATATAATTTAAAAGATAATTTCATACTTCTTTATTTTAATTTATTATTTAATATTTTTTAATTTTGAGTTTCTTTATTATTATTATATATTTATATTAAATTATAATTTTATTATTTTAAGATTATATAATTTTAAACTTTATTATAAGATTTCACTTATTATTATATCTTCCCTTTTATATACTTTTTAATAAATAATATAAGAATATTATTTATAATTAAATTAAAGCTTTTACGATCCTTTAAAGCTTTTATAAAATAAGACTTTAATCTTTAATACTTAAAAAGGGTATTTGTTATTTCCGTCTTATACTTATTAAAATATATTATAATTATAATAAAAATATAATTTTATTATTTTATATTAATTTTTAAAAAGACTTAATAATATAATATTAAATTAATTATAAGATACGAGTTTAATCTTAAATGAAAAGATAATATTAATAAAGGTTAATTCGAGAAGAAAGAGATATAAAGTAAAGGAGGAATTGAAAATTATAATAAAATAATATAAAATAATCATGAATTAAATATAAGTATTAACTTTTAATAACGAGATTATATTATTAATTTTAACTTTAATCTTTACTATTTTAAGAGTAAGTATAAAGAGATTATTAATTTAAACTTAAAGGCTTAAATCGAGGAATAAAAATAAAAGATTAAAAAAGAAAAGTGTTTTATTTTAAGTGAAGAGATAAGGAATACTTGAGAATGAGTTTCGAAAAGAAATAAGAAAGTTTAAAGAAGATTAAAAATTAATATAAAAAGAAGAATTAATTAAAAAAGAATAAGAAATAATAATTGAAATAATAATTAAAATAAAATATATAAAATAATTTTTTAATTAAAAATATTAAATAAATTAATAATAAAATTTAAAAGTCAAATATAAAGAAAATAATAATAAAAGCTCTTATTTAAAACATTAATATAATTATAATAAAGAAGGAATTAAAACGTGATTAAAGTAAAGTATAAATGATTAAAAAGTAAAAAAGAAGAGTTTAAGATCTTTAAATATCTTTTTTAAAAAGTTAAGACTTTAATTATTATTAAATATTAATTCATTAATAAAGTCTTTAAGAGAATAATTAAAAAAGTATTTAAATATTATAAGATTAATTATATTAAATTTAAATATTAAAATCCTTTAATTTAATAATTAATCCTTTTACTTTAAGATTATATTTAAAGATAAGATTATTATTATAATTAATATACTTTTATTACTTTTTAATTAATTAAAAGCACTTTAATTTTAAGGAAAAAATATCCTTATTTTCTTAAAATAATATAATAATTTTTATAATAATTATAAAGTATTTAAGGAAATAAAAAGAGAGAAAATCGTTTATTATATTTATATTTAATATAAGGATATAATTATTATAATATTAAAATACTTTAAAGCGAGTTGTAATAAAGTTAAATTTTATATAACTTTAAAGAAAGAATATAAGAATAATAATTAAAAAAACATTTCATTTTAATTAAGAATTCTTAAAATAAATTATTAATAAAATAAAGATTAATAAGTTAACTTTAAAGGTTTATATAAACTTATTTAATTAAATCTTAAAGGTATTAATTAATTAAGGAGAGTTTAAAAAGATAAAATATATTAAGGAATTTATAAAAGGTTTAAATTATATAATTAAAGATAAGATCTTTTAAAATATTAAGTTTAAGCCTTTTAATATATAAACTTATAATTATAATAAGATATATAAAATAATAATTAAAGTATATAAAATAAAGGAAAAATATAAATAATATAATAAGAATAATAATTTTAATTACTTTAAAATAAAACAAGTTCACTTTAATAAAATAATAAATAATTTATTTTTTAAAAAGAATTAAGAATATATTTTACCTTTTCTTTTACTTATTAATAATCTTTAAGATTTTTAATAAATTTATTAAAAAACTTAAAAGTAATATAATCTTAATAATAATTTAACTCTTGAAAATCATATAATAAAAACTTAATAAAATTAATAAATTAATTAAAGAGATAATAAAGTTATTAATTTAAACAATAATTAAAAATGTTTTTAAAAGTATTATAAAAGACTTTAAGAAGACAATTATTAATAAAGTGAAAATTATAATATAATCTTAATAATTATTAAAGAATTAATATAATTAATTAAATAAATATAAGTAATTAAATATTGTATATTATAAGAATAGAGTATAGGGATGTTTTAGTGAGTATTGAGTTATATTAACTTGACTAGTTAAAAGAATAGAAGAAGGGAAAACGAGTATTAAGGATATAGGAATAGAGTTTAACGACTGTTTACGTGAATTCAACATGTGAGTGCAGTGAGTGTCTGGTATGCAATACACCCTTCAGGCACAATACTCGCCAATTAGTGATTGTGCAATTCTTAAGCGAAATGCAGGGTAAGCTAAATGAGGTCTTGTAATATAATTCCTTGCTCGGATAGACTTAGTACGGAATGCTTATCCTGGATTATTATAATTTCTCAATTACTATATAAACTATTTATTATTCTTATTAAATATTCTTCAAGTCTCTAGTAAAATTATTATAACTCTTGTCTTATATTCCTTTTATCTCAAAAAAAAGAATTATCCAAGAGTCTTCTATTTAAATAATTATTAGATAATATAGATTACTATAATACTATAAGTCTCAAGTATACTGAAAATATATCTAGAGCTCGTGTAAATTATTAAATAAGTCCAAAATTGTATTTTTTTTTTAGTATTTTCAATATTCAGAGTTAACTATTATCTGAAGGCTAGAAGATCTGTAATACCTATTTTATCTATATTTCCCGTTTTATCTCCAGAAGTTCCTAAAGTTTAAAGGAATCGTATTTCCAGTACTCCTTTATATATAAAAGATAAGTTTTCTATAACTATTCCCTATATTCTTTATAGATATTAATATATTTTAAGGTCCTATATATAATAATCCCTATCTTTACTATATTTATACTATTCTCCGAGAAACTTTAAACAGAAACTATTATAATAATATATTTATAAGTCACGAGTATTATTATTATATATATTCGACTAGTAACTCCTATATTCCTATACTAAAATCTATTTTAAAAATTATTTAAAAAATAATAAGACTTTACTGGAAGGAGAAGGAGAGTAGTAGTGATTCAAAAATAAGTTTTCTTTAAAATTCCTTTGAGTTTTTGGTATAGCTAATATATACTTATAGAAATTAAAGAAATTTTGAATTACTATATGAGTACTTTTGAATAAATTAAATAAATCAGATAGTTCAAATAATTCGGAGAGTATAGTATAAGATAAAGATAAAAGAGTATTTAAGAATAGTGAAACGGAATATACTCATGATTCCGATACTTGTAATAATAGTCTTATTATTTAAATTATAGTTTTATTCGAGAATTTAGATTAGTTTAAAATTATAATTTATATGACTATAAACTCGTTTTTTAATACTATTAAGGAATTATAGAATTTCGGAATTCTGAATATATTAACTTGAGAATATTATCTATTTATATTATTAGAATACTCGAAATAGAATTGATTTATTATCTCGAAATTCCTTTTTTATTTGATTTTTTAATAATATAAATAAAATAATAAAAGAAATAAACTTTTCGATTATTTAATCTTTTCGAGTATTTCTCGAATATTTTAAAGATTAAATAAAGTTCTGAAATACTCGAATTTATACTATAATAGATTCTTTATTAATTTATTAATTAGTATATTATTTATTAATAAATATATAATTTCGAATACTCTCTTCTAATATTCTTATTTTATTTATATATTTTAGATATTTATATAATAGAATTTTATAATAATTTATTTATTATTTCCGATAATTAGTTAAATTATCTATTAATTATTATAGAATATAGTTTAAAGTTCTTTAAAATTCAAGTATAGATCTCTGAAAAATCATTTGAATACTATTAACTCTTTTATAATAAAGGATATTTTGAATATTTTAGTCTTAATTAAAGATATTATAATAGTTATTTAATAAGTTACTCTCTATATAATTAATTCTCCGAATAGTGAAATAGTATACCCTTAAAACAAGTATCTTATATCCGCATTATTAGTAAAAGAAGTATTAGAGGCGATTTGAAACTGAACTTCCCTATACTCGATATAATACTAGATTATTAGAAATCGAGTTTCGAATAAATATTTAATAATCCAATTAATAGTCATCAAGTACTCTGGATCGGGATTTATAAGGAATTAAGAGAATAATAAAATTACGAATATTATATCCGATTATATTATAATAGTAATATAGAATATTAAATTAATCTTCTTTTAATATTCCTTAATTTAATATTTCGGAATTTGATTATTATATTTTATAAACTCGAGATCTGATAATAGTATACTCGAATACCTTCTATTAATTAATTCGAATTTCTTTATAATTTTCTTAATATAAGTATTATAAACTAGTTATATTTTTCGAATAGCCCGGTCCCTTATTACCTATATTCCTAAAAACTATTCTATATTTCCTATATTATAAAACTCGTATATTTCCTTTATTACTTTAATAACTTTACTTATATGAAACTTATTATCCTTATAATAGAGTATTTGAATATTATTAATATAAAAGAGTATAAAGACTTTATACTAAATATTCACGAAAATATATACTTCTTCTTTTAGGATTAATAGTTTTATACTCTTGAGTATTTCAGTCTAGTTATTATATTATAGAATAGGAGAGTTCTGTGATCCGTAAAGAGTATAATTAACTTCTATTATATATTTAAGTTTTTCGAATTCTAATAATAGTTTATATAAAACTAATAGTCCCTTCGAGTTTCTGATAGTATTAATAAATATATTTATTATATCAAACTGTTTCATTTTGAGGTTAAAGTATATTACTATAATATAATTAATATAAAATAAGTATATTATAAATATAATTATATATATTAATAGGATTATAGACTCTTTTTATAAATTATTATATATTATAATATATAACCGGTACTTTATTAAATAACTATTAGTATTAGTCTTATAAATAAATACTCATTTTAGGAATAATAGAATTATTTCCTGTTTAATTAGAATACTCGATATTACTCGTTAGTACTTTCTTATTTCTAGATTATTCAATTCGAGTATATAGTCTACTTTGAACTCTATTCCAAATATATAATTTTCAAGTTTCTTCTATTAATTAGTGTCGGAATTTTGTAATTTGTATAAAGGTTACTTTATAATATAAGTCGTACTTTATATTATAAAAGGAAGCTCAAGTTATAAGTCGAAGTTATAATTTAAGAAAAATTCAAAGTGAATTGAGGTCCGATTGTGATAAAAGAGTAAGAAGTTATCATGAACTTAATTTATTTTTTCTAGGGATTTTCAAGCACTTATATACTAAGAGATTACGGATTTAAATCGCTATAACCGATAACTGATTTCAAGCCAAATACCGGACATATGTCCGTAACGCTTACCAACTATTATAAATTATAATAAATCATAATAAATTAATATTACTATTATAAATCAATTCCCTTGATTTCAAAGCAAAAGAGGGGTTTTGATTTTAAAGCAAAAGAGGGGTTTTTGATTTCAAATCAACTTGAAGGTTCCCTTAACCCGGACTAATAACAATTTAACAGCCATTATTAACCGCAAATATTAAGCGAATTAAGCGAATTAATCTTTATATAATAATAAATATAATTGGTTATTATATATTTTAATTTTACTTTAATCGCATTTATAATAACTAAATTACTTATTTAATTATTACCTTAACTCTTAAAGATAAAGTTAAGAACTTAATAAATTAATTAAAAGAGACTTATTTATAAAATTAAGTCTAGTTAATAAAATTAAGTATATAATATAATTATAAATTAAATTATAAGTTTTTTATTATTTAAGTATTAATAGTATTTTAATAAATAAAGAAAGAAAGCTTTTATTTCTTTATTTCTTATATTTCTTATATTTAAAAATATAATATAATAACTTATTTATTAATAGGATTTAAATAATTTATATAATTATTTTAAATGCGACAATTAGATTTCGGTGAAAACTCGTTTTAATAAATATATTAAATTGTTTTATTCCTATTAATAGAGAGTTTCGAGTGAGTCTTTTGTAAAACTGATATAGTTATAATAATATATACTATTATATAATTATTTACTTCTTTGAACTCTTCTAGATAATTAGACTGGAAGCTATTTATAAGAGTTTAAGAATAGTTAATATTATTTGAATTATTTATTATTTCTAATAAAGAGATTAACACGGCTTCTATACTATTATTTCCTATTTTATCGGAATCTCTATTAGACTTCTTATTTTGATTATATATTCCGAAATACTTATTATAAGTTTTTAGTAATAATTTCTTAATATATTTTCTTTTCGATTTTGTAATTAGTTCCTTATCCGCTCGAATTCGAGTTTCTGATTCTCTATTTATTAATTCTCAATTACCTTAATTAGTATTTATTAAAGTCTATTCCAAGATATTCCTGACCGGGAGATCCTATACTCGATCCTTTTCTGATAGATACTCTATTATACTTTTACTAATAATACTAAATTACTTAATACTTTCATTTTTATCTTCTATATTCCATTTAACTAGTATTTCAGATTCCGGAATATTTTCAGGGATTATAAGTCCTCCTATTCCAGATATAAACTCTTATTCTATTCCCGAATTATATTCCTTTAAGATACTCGAGAGTTTATCTTATTTATTTTAAATATCTAATATATTAGTATTCTCTAGAATTTCAGACTCCTGATTATTTCACTCTAATAGTTTAATATTCTATAAATTTATATTTTCGAGTATTAATCCAGTATCCCGGATCTTCTTTTCCTTTATTAACTTTATTATATTCCGGATATCTGTAATTGACTAATCAGTTAATTATTCTTAAATACTTAAAGAGTATAGGATATTCTTATCGAAAATTATATTCCTGATAATAATAATCTTATCGAGTATAGGCATTTATATATAATAAATATTAAATATATAATATCCAATTAAATAACCGATGTGTTCGTGTACTTTAACCTTAAATACTCTCCGTATCTGATTTACTTCTCGTTCCTTAACTATTAGATATATCCGAGTATTATATATATAAATCCCGTTCCGGTCAAGTCTAAGATTAATTATAATCCGTATAATGAGTATCGGATTATATTATCTGAAATAGTTATAGAATCACGAATCGAGTATTTTATTTAATAAACTCTATTCATATGAATATAATAGACTTATATTATATAAGTAAATTGTCACGAGTATTATTTCCGATTACAGGTTTTCAGGAAACTTTATTAAGAGTCTTATTATAAGTATTTTATTAATCACTTTCTGTTCTACTCACTCGGATCCGTTATTAGATTCGTGAGTATAGAACGGAGAGAACTCGAACTCGATATTTTCTTCTATATATTAGAGTTTATAGATAGTATTCCCTCGTATAGTAATAATTACTTTTTTTTAATTATATTTTATTTTATATATAAAGAGATTATATTATTATTTTATTTAATACTCGAAAGTTTATATAATCTCAAAGACCTATATTCTCTCTTTACTTGAGAGTGAGAATATAAAGAGTTTTTCACTGAATTTGTTTTTAATCACGAGTATTTAACTTGAATTATTATATGTGACTGGATAATCGAATAAATCCCAAATGATTTTCCAAAAGAGTCTTAAAGACTTCCTTTTAATTACTCGTTATAAAATTACTTATTTGATATATACTAGAGTATAATACTTGTATATTATTCTATTTGGACTAGTGATAATAATATTCCTTATATAGTATATAAGCTTTTGGAGTATTTGAGGACCTAAGTATTTTACTTATATATATTACCTCTTCTCTATATCACTTTATGACTAAAAGTAATATCTATTCCTTTTAAAGGATTCCTTGATTTTTCATTCGAGTATCGGATATATAAGTATACTTATACTAATAAGGATTATAGAAAAAGTATTTGAATAAATTAATAAAGACTTATATTCAAGGAATATAATATTAAGAATTCGTATTATTTTTAATAATATAATATTATTATATTCGATACTTAATCTTAAAGTTCTATTATATTCATAATATTATACTCCTATTTCTTTTAAAAGAATTTCAGAAATAATATTAATAATAAACCCTTTAATTACTATTATATTCCTTAAAACAAGATTTCCTTTACTATTCTCATTATTCAAAATTCCTTTAATTATATAAGTATTATAATTAATTATTAGAATACTCTGAATTCCCGATTTAATTATTAATCCCGATAGTAAAAGGATATATATTCCCTTATCGAGTTTTCGAATATTATTCACTAAGTGAATAGTATTATAATTATCGAGTACTATACTCTCCAATAACGGGTACTTTGAGAATTCCAATATAGAGGTGATAAGTATTCCCGAAAAGAGTTCGGGATTTAGTATTATATATATAAACTTCCCTCCTAATAATTTTATTATCTTATCCGAACTTGTAATATTATTAATTATAGACTTGTTTTTAATCTTAATTCTATATTTCTACTCGAATTTATTATAGAATTCTTCGAATTTCAGTGAGAGTAATTACTT
Organism: Hyaloscypha hepaticicola; assembly: GCA_002865625.1. Lineage (NCBI taxonomy): Eukaryota > Fungi > Ascomycota > Leotiomycetes > Helotiales > Hyaloscyphaceae > Hyaloscypha > Hyaloscypha hepaticicola. The sequence continues at coordinate 12,913 of KZ613583.1, forward strand.
CCTAATTTCGGAATAGTATTCTTCTAAAAGTTTGGACTTAAATATAGAATAAATACTTAATCCAATAATAGTAAACTCTATCTTAGTATAATTAATAGATAACTAGATATAGTAATCCTTTCTATATAGATTATATATATATACTCAATACTTATTCTATAACTTATTCTCAAATCTCTTTCCTTTCTCCTTTTTAGACTAGTATTCAGAAGAAGTGTCTTAATATTCTCTGAATATAGTAAATACTGAGAGACCGGATTCTAGTTTTATTCTCGAGTATTTATAGACTATATACGAGAATAGTATTCTATACTAATTAAGTATAAGTATAGGGAGTCCAAGTTCGTTATTCCTGAAAAAGATTAAGAGCTTATCTATTCTCTAATACAATTATATTTTAAGGCTAATATACTCGAGAAAGTCCTTGATAATAGAGGATCTATAAATTTTAGGAATAGTATAAAGTTTAGTATTCTTATATACTAAATATCATTCGGAATACTAATACTCCTGGTTTACTATTCCTTTAGTACTATTAGCTAGTACTTTCTTATAGGTTTTATATATAATTATCTTGACTATTATATTCGACAGGATATATTAGTATCTGAGTAAGTATAAGATCTCTTGAATAGATCCGTAAATTTGAACTGGAATGAGAGTCCCGGGAGAGGATAGTGTAAATAATCTTTCTACTGGAATGCTCGTTCGAGTCTATAGAGTAGCGATTATAGTAGTCTATATATTTGAATTAATAGTTTTAGTGAGTCAGGAGAGGAATCTATTTTGTAATTCCGAACACGTTTTATAAATATTATTTATAATAGTATAGTCTTGAAGGAGAGTAGTATACTTTACTTTCATATCCTCGAATATCACTGGTTATAGAGACTTTGACTTGGTAATAATATCCCTTATATTCACTTGATTTTCGGATTCCTATATATTTATTACCTTTTTGTAAATAGTTATTCGAGTTTCAGTCATTCGTTTTATAAACTCGATAATTATTAGTGGAGGTATTAATAGAGATATATTGAATATAGGAGTATCTGGATTATTAGGGTTAATAATATCCTATATTCTATTATCTTGAGCTTTTCATTTAACTTAAAGTTATTATTTGATATATAAAGTATACTCTTTTAATTATATATTCTTGAATTCTATTATAATAGGTGAAATACTCGTAAGTCTATTAAAGTCGTTAATAGAATTGTTAATAGAGGATTAAAGTAAGGATAAGGAAGTCGGAGAGTTTTGATATAGAATCCGTTATATTCTATTTTATACTTAATAGAAATTTAATAATTATAGGCCGGGCTTATAACTATTATATATTATAAGAGTAGAGTATAGGGATATTTTGGTGAGTATTGAATTGTATTGACTTGATTAGTTAAAAGAATAGAAGAAGGGAAAACGAGTATTGAGAATATAGGAATAGAGTTTAGTGACTATTTACGTGAATTCAGTATGTGAGTGTAGTGAGTATTTGGTGTGCGATATTAAATAAGTATAATTAATAAAGTAATTTCGTATAATATAATAAAGATTATAATAATAAATTTTAAAATAAATATAATAACGAGTATAAAAGATTTAAAGGTGATATTTAAAGTAAAAGAAGTTATTAAAGTTTAATTTAATTAAAAGGTGAAGTTATTTTTCCTTTTAAAAAGACATGAATATTATAAAGTTTTAATAAAATAATAAATTATATTTAAATTATTATAAATAAGATATTAATAAAGTCATAAATTTTAATTATAATAATTATTATTCTTATAATTATTTATTAATATAATAATTAATAAATTAAAAGTATATTTACAAATTTTAAAATTATTAATATTAAAGAATATTTAAATTAAGAATATAATATTAATTCCTTTTTTTAATAAAGGATAAAGATAATTTAATTAAGTATAATTAAATGTTTAAAGAAAAGAAAACGATTATAACTTTATTATTAAAGATAAAAACTATTAAAGAATAAATAAAGAAGTTTATTTAATTATATAAAAGTAAATAAAAGTAATTAATAATCAAGGAATATAAATAACTTTAACTTTTATTATAATAAGAAAAAGAAGTGAAAATATTATTATAAAAGGTTTTATATTTAAAGAATATTACTTTAAATTTAATTTCTTAAATAATAATATATTAAAGGATTAATATAAGAGTATATTAATATTAATATTTATAAATATTATTAATAATATTATAATTATATAAAAGAAGATAAAAGTTATAAAAGGGATTAAATAAATTATAAAAAATTAAATAAAAGTAAAAGAATGAATTTTATAAATAAGATTATTTAAAGAAGTCCTTAATAATATAAATTTAAACTTAAATTAAGACTTAAAAACTTAAGTAATATTAAATAATAATTAAGAAAAAATAATTAAGAGAGTAATAAGAAAAAAGTAAATCACTCTTTTCTATAAGATTAATAAAAGTAAAAAAATAATTATAAATACTTTTTATATACTTAATTTAATTATAATCCTTAAATATTAATAAAGAAAAGATAATGCTTTTTATATTCAAGTGATTTAAATGTTTAATATTATATTTATTAATATATTAAATTTAATAAAATATAAGAATAAGTTTAAATAAACCCTTATAAGACTTGACTTTTTAATATTAATTATAGTATTAATATTTACTTTAATAAAAGGGAATTTAATTATTAAAAAGGAATTAATGGAATTAAAGTTTATAATATTGTCTTTACACTTCTTAATTAAATTTATAAGTTTAATTATAATTTAAGAAGTGATAAGATTAATTAATATTAAGATTAAAGTTAATATTCTCTTTAAAGAGATTATATAAGAGATTAAAAGTATAATTTATAATATAAAAAATTATAATATAATAATAATTAATAATTAATAATTAAAATATTAAATTTATAAAAATGTATTTAATTAAAGTTAAGATTAAATAAGGGATTAATTATATAAACATCTTCTTCTTAATTTAAAGTATTAATAAGATCTTATTTAAATAATCTTTTATTAATTATATATAAATAATAATATCTTATAAGGAAGATAATTTAATAAATGAGAGGTTTATAAACTTTAAGATTAAAGTTTTATACTTGATTATAATAATATTAAAAATGAAAGAGAAGTGTATAAATTTTAAAGATTATTTAAAGTTTATAATTGTAAATGAAAGTAATAAGTTAATAAAAGATAATAAAGAGGAAAAATAAAGTTTAATATATAATGTAAGAAGTGTATTAAAGAGAGTGAAATTAAATTAAAAGTTTTTAAGGATTTTATTTATTTAAACTTAAAGGCATTTAAAATTCAAGAAGTGAAATAAAGTATTAAAGGATTTAAAAATATATTTAAAGACTTTAAAATAAAGAGAGTATTTATACAAGTTATATTAAAAATATTCTTTAATATAAAAGAATAAAAAGTAAAAGAATAATTAAATAAGGAAATCTTTAAAGAGGAATTAAAATACCTTTTATTATTAATAAGAGATTATTTAAAAATCGAAAGAGATTTAAAGAATAAAGGAGAATAAAGGGATTTTAATATAAGTTATTTTAAAAAGGAATGAAAGGAGTTAACGTAACGTGATAAGCACGTGAGAGATGAGATAAGAACCTTTAAAATTTATCGCATTTAAATAATTATATATATTATTTAAATCCTATTAATAAATAAGTTATTATATTATATTTTTTAAATATAAGAAATATAAGAAATATAAGAAATATAAGAAATATAAGGAATATAAGAAATATAAGAAATAAAAGCTTTCTTTCTTCATTTATCTAAGTACTATTAATACTTAAATAATAAAAAACTTATATTTTAATTTATAATTATATTATATACTTAATTTTATTAACTAGACTTAATTTTATAAATAAGTCTCTCTTAATTAATTTATTAAGTTCTTAACTTTATCTTTAAGAGTTAAGGTAATAACTAAATGGATAATTTAGTTATTATAAATGCGATTAAAGTGAAATTAAAATATATAATAACTAATTATATTTATTATTATATAAAAATTAATTCGCTTAATTCGCTTAATGTTTACGGTTAATAATGGCTGTTAAATTGTTATTAGTCCGGATTAACGGCCGGGTTAAGGGAACCTTGCTTTGAAATCAAAATCCCTCTTTTGCTTTGAAATCAAGGGAATTGATTTATAATAGTAATATTGATTTATAATAATTTATCATGGTTTATAAGCGTTACGTCCAATGTCCGGTATCTAGTTTGAAATCAATTATCGGTTATAGCGATTTAAATCCGTAACCTCTTAATATATAAGTGCTTGAAATTCCTTAGAAAAAATAAATCAAGTTCATAATAACTTCTTACTCTTTTATTACAATTGGACCTCAATTCACTTTGAATTTCCCTTAAATTATAACTTCGACTTATAACTTAAACTTCCCTTTATAATATAAAGTATAACTTATATTATAAAGTAACCTTTATACAAATTACAAAATTCCGATAATTTATTATATAAAAAGTAAAGAGATCTTTATTTAAATTATTTATAAGGGAATTAAAGTAATAAGATATACTTTAAAGGCATTACTTTAAATATTAATATAAAGAAGGTATCTTTAACTTTATTATTTAAAGGTATTAAAGACTTATTTTCTCGAGTCTTTAAATTAAATAATTATAAATATTTAATTTTATAAATATAAATATATATAATTATTAAAAGGATTATAATATTAATCCCTTTATTTAAATTATTATTAAATATTATTTAAGTGATTTAAAGAATAATTCTTAATATTAAAAATATTATAAAAAAGAAATTTAATTAATAAATAATTTAAACTTATTTAAATAAAAATTAAAAGTTATTATATTAAAGTATTTAATATTATATAAAGAAATTATAAAACTTTATTATAATAATCTTTTAAGAAAATAATATAAAATTAAGAAAATATAAAAATTAAAATTTATATATATTATAAAGAATATATATTTATTAAAGAATTAAAATTAAATAATATATATTATATAATTTATTAAATAATTTATTATAACTTAAAAGGCTTTGAAATAAAATATTTATAAATTTTATTATAAGTTTATTATTATATAAAAATTTAATAAAAGGTTTTAATTTTAATATAATTCTTATTATTATTATTTAATATTTAAAAATAATTAAATATATTATATATAATAAAATAATTAATTCTTTAAAATTTAATAAATTTATATAAGAAAATATTTTATTATTATTTAATACATTTAATAAAATTATCTTTAATTAAAGAATAATATTTATAAATTATTTTAATTTACTTTTTCTTATTATTTAATATATAAATAACATTTAAATATAATATTTTATTCGTAAATAAATAAATAAATAAAAAGATAAAATTAAAATTTTAAATATTATTTAAAAAGTTATTATAACTTTTAAAAGAATAATTAATTCAAGAAATTATTTTTTATAAAGTTTATATATAATAATTTAAAATATTAACTTTTATAAAGTATATTATTTAAAGTATATTATAATTATTATTTAAAACTTTTATAAAATTTTAAAAATAAAATTAAAGAAAAGGTATTAATTATATATAAAATAATTAAAAGATTTATTATAATAAGTAAATATTAATTAATAAAATATTATTTTAAAAGAATTTAAATTATATTATTAATTTAAAATCTCAAGTTAAAATTAAGAAAACTTATATTTAAATTTATAAATTTATTTAAAATCTTTAAAATATATTAAAAAATTTATATATAAATTAAAACTTTTAAATTTATATAATAAATTATATTTAACTTTTTATATTATTATAATGTGTACTGGCTGTCACGTGGGAGATCACGCGGCAGGTCTATACATGACTTGGATTATACACTATTAACGAGGTGCTTGCAGGTGCCTGTACACCTCCACTCGTCCGGTTGATTGTAAATCAATTATATTACTATTATACGCCTTATTGAATAAGTACGGGACAGACGTGTAATTACTCTATATATATAGCGGATATTCACTTGAATCTTTTAGGGGGTTTAGAGATTAGTTCTATACTGAATCCACTGGTCTCATAATTCACTGATTCCGTTAACTTATTACCTATTACTATTTATCTCACAATTATTTTCTTTAAAAAGTATATAATAAAAAAAGAATAAGATTTTAATTTATATTTTATTAAAAAGTTTTTAAAATTTATAAAAAATAATAAAAAATAAAAATAAGAATAAGAAATTATTATTAATTATAAATAAAATAATAAATATAAAAAATATTAATATTTAATTAAATAAAAATCTTAATTAAATAATTATAATATATAATTCTTTACTTTTTTTAATCTTGAAAATATTAAACACTTTTTAAAATCTTATAATAAAAATTATAATTTAAAATTAATAAAGACTTTATAATATCCTTTTAAAGTATTAAAAAACTTTAATTTATTAAAATAAAAAGATTAACTCTTATAAATAAAAAGAAGATTAAATAAATTAAAAAAGGTTTTAAATAATAATTGAAATATTCTTTTCTTAAATTTTTTTTCTTATAAGAGTTTTTAAGATTTTATTAAAGTTTATAAAATAATTATATTTATATTTTAAAAGAATAATTATAAAAAAGAATAAAAGAGATTTATTATAAATAATTTAATTATAAGTATTTTAAATAAATAAAAAATTTAATTTAATAATATTATTTTTTTGTGAAATGAATAGTAATAAGTAATAAGTTAATGGAATCAGTGAATTGTGAGACTAGTGGATTCAGTATAGAACTAATCTCTAAACTCTCTAAGAGATTCAGGTGAATATCTATTATATATATATAAGTGATTATATATCTATTCCGTACTTATTCAATAAGGTATATAATAGTAATATAATTGATTTATAATCAACTGGAGGAGTAAAGGTGTACAGGCACCTGTAAGCACTTTACTAATAGTGTATAATCCAAATTATATATAGACCTGTCGCGTGATTTTCCACGTGACTGCCAGTACATATCACAATTATTCCCCTCTCCAATAATCTTGTCCCTGGCGGACTATGATTGAGTACCTGTACGTGGTGTCCGTTACGAATCTGGGATTGAGTTTAATTATAATATAATCTCAGAGCTTAGATTCAATCAGGTAGAGTTGGAAGGGATAGATTGTGTTAAATAGAGTTTGAAGTTTTCCCTGGGAGTGAAATTTTCACTCGGCTTAATGGCTAATCCGATCAAAATAGAGGCCCTTATTACTATAACGATAATTAGTAATAGAATTATTACTCGTCTTAGCTAGGAGTATAGTATAGTGACCTGTATGACTATTAGTATAGATGATTGACTTCTCTGGAATACTTTATAGAATTTTCATATCCGGGAGAGAATAATAAATCCAGTTTAAGAATCTGATTCTTTCCGATATCCTAATAGACTTGAACTTGATTATTATTATAATCCCGACTTATATGGGACTATATAATAGGAAATTATAAAAGGATAAAGGGAATGGAAGGATAATAATACTCGAATAATCTCCAGTCTATAGAAATAGGCCCGAGAATATTTCTGGACTATAATTGGATATGGGAATATATATAAGAATGGATTATAATAAGGAATAAGAGAGAAAACGACTGGAATACTTAATTATACTATTAGGCGGAGATTATGAACGAACTAGAGATAGGATTAAAGGAAAGAGGATATTATAATAGGGGTACCAAAAATAATCCGTAAAAGGGACTAATAGAAGTTCTCTATAGAACTGTAGAAATACAGAGGCCTTTGAAATACTTAGTATAATTGTATTTTTCCCTAGTAATAGGGTTTTTTATATATAGTCTCTAGACCGCAATTAACTAGAGGATTATTCCCCTAGTGTCCTATAATCCTATAGGCTCACCAGGACGGGACCACGGCCTCTCATTCCGCCAGACATTAAATATAAACATATACACATATATATAATAATCTTGTCCCTAAAATCTCTCATATTCATCTTGATAAATTATCTCTATTACTTGGAATAAACTTCCAATTAGTATTAAGGAAGTATATAGATTATAGTAATAATTGATTTGCGGATTGTATTTGTATTTTCGTAAAATCGTTACTAGTATTAATTCGCTAATAAGAAAGTAATTAATAATAAATAAAGTAATAATTATAATATTATATATATTATCTATATATAATATACTCTTATTAGTCCGACTAAGAACTATACTCCTTTATATTAAGATATTATTCTATATTTTAATACTTTTTTCTATTTAATATATTAGATATTCTAAATAATTTCAAAAATAGAAAAATTTATATATAAATAATATATAAAAGTTTCAAATATCCCGAAGGAAATAAATCTACCTTTTAAAAGTCTTTAGGAATTAATATTATTATAGTATATTATATCCGGAATAGGATTAGTATAAATTTATAAATAATTAATTCAGGTATTTTACTAGTATTATTTAAAAATTAAATTATTTCTTATAAGATAATCTTTTTTCCTTAGATTAATAATATAATATTCTAGATATTTATACTTTCCAGTTTCTTCTTTTATTCCTTTTTAAGACTTTTTTTAATTAGATTTTTAATTTAATTTCCAAATTCCCAAAATATTATAATTCTATTAAATTAATTAAAAGTAATATAATAATCTTTTAAATATCTTTTTAAAGATTAATTAATATTTTAAATACTTTAAATATTTAATTATACTTATATAATATATTTAAATATCTAATTTAAAGAATTATAAATACTATTCTAATAATAGAAGAAAATATATTCTAGTAAATTCCTTTAAGATTCCTATTTAAATTTCTTAAATTTCTTTAAATTTTCCAAAAATTATTTGAATTTTTGAAAATTAATATAAAAATATTAAATTTTATATATTCTTTTAGAGATTTACTAGATCTGGAAAGACTAGATTAATAAATAGAAAATATTCCTTAATATATATTCAGAAATTTATATAATATATAAAAAAGATATTAATAATTCCTAGTTCTAGATCTAGAAGAAATGAAAAAGAATTAATAAATTTATTAATTCTTTTTATTATATAATAGTTATATAAAGAGAATCGGATTTATAAATTAGTATTCTTGAAATAAATTCTTATTATTCTTTAAAGTCTCTTCTAATTAATCTATAATAGAAATACTATAAAATATATAATACGAATATTATATTAATTACTAATATCTTTAAGGAATTCAAGAAATTATTAGTAATAAATATTTCAAATTCGGATAATATAATAATTATTATAATTAAAGAATTAATTATAGAAATTCGAATTTACTATAAAATTTATATAATAATTATAAATTCATTTTTATTCTTTCTAAATCTTATTTTATTAATACTTTTTATAGAATTATATTATTCCCGAATTAGAAGAGTATATTCCGAAAGAGATTATCTAATATTTTATAAGTATTTGAGATTATTTAATATTTGAAATTTAGTATTTTTCTTTAATAGGAAATAATATTATTGGATTGGAAATTATTTTTATTTAAAATACTTATAATTGGACTATTTATAATAAATCTCTTTTACTCTTCTTTATAATCTTTCTCTTAAAATGTGAATATAATTATTTTGTGAGTTTTAATAAAATCCTGAAAATCCTTATAGGAAAAAAAACTCAAGGAAAGAGTATTTTCAATTATTATTCAGAATCTTTCTTAGTCTATCTAGTCCTCTCTTTATTTATAAAAGCCGATCTTTTTATTTTAATAAATTAGAGTTTTTTAATACTTTAAAAGAATCTTATAAGATCTCTATTAGTTCTAAACTATAATTTTTATTATATAATTTTAGAAAATCCTTAATATTTTCAAGATTAGGAAAAGCGGGAAATTATATATTATAATTATCCGATCAGGATTTTCATTTAATTAAATACTAGTATTCCTTATATTTATTATTTTATTTATAATTAATAATAGCTTTAACTTTCTATTCTTATTCTTTATTATTATTCATAAATTCCGAAAACTCTTTAATAGAATATAGATCGGGATCCTATTTCTTCTTTATTATATATTCTTTAAAAAGGGAAATATAAAAAGTTAAATATAATCTATTATATAAATTTAGAAATTCTAATTTATATATAGATTTACTAATATATTCAAGGATCTTGAACGGACTTATAAATTTGGATATAAATTTTCCTGATTTTAATTTGAGATTTTTGATTAATAATATAATTCAAATTCTTTTAGAATAGTATTTTACTAATTAATATCTATTATAATAAATCTCTCGATTATTTTATATATAATTCCAGAGTTCTTGAAGCTTTTTCCGCTCTTTAAAAAAAATTTCCAGTCTTTTATATATAATTAGTATCTTCCCTTTAATTCTGTCTTCAGGATTTCATAGAAATTTCGAGTAATAATTATAATATATCTCAAATAATATATTCTATAAAATCTAATATTTTAAATTATTATATATAAATTCTATAAAAGATAATTTCTCAAATTAATTATTCTTTCGGAAATTATAATAACTTTTCAGATAATATTCAAGAATTTGATTTTATCTTTCTATCTATCTATCCGTTTACGAATAGAATATTATATTTAAATATTATTTATATATTAGATAATAATAGAAAATAGACCAAAAATGACTTGTAAATACTATTTCCCGGTCAGAGATAATTCTATTAGATATATCAAATAGTGAGAATATATTTTCTTATATAAACTTAATAAGTTCCGGAAAGTTAATTATCTTATTATAAATAATATATTTAATTATTTTCGAATACCGGTTAATAATAATAAGAATTATATTGAAATCAGGACTTCCTATCAGGTTTTTATATAATAGTAGACTTATAACAAAATCTATAAAGATTTTACTCTAGAGTCTCTCAGATTATAATAAGTTATTTAATAGATTATATAATATATACTATTTGACTTTAACTCTCTAATAGATATTATATTCTTTATAGTATATATAAATATTAGTTTCTATATTTTTCTAATACTAGAATCTTTTAAGGAACTCGAGTATCTTCTCGATTCTATAGTATTTTACTAAAGGATTATTATAATAAAGTTTTATAACTTCTTTATATAATATTAGATCCTTTAATATAATAACTCTTGATTTATATTTAAATAGGCTTGAGTTATTCATTATCTAGATTTCCTTTCTATTAGTATTTCTTTTATTAAGTCTCTTTTTCGCGATATTTTAATATCGGGAATTATTCCTTTAAACTACTTGAATAATATCTAGTAAGGGTTTAGATAAAGAGACTAGTACTATAGTCCTTTTAATAATTATATATATCTATATTCGTGAAATTAGATATTTATAACTATTCAATTTGAAGACTCGAGGAAATGAGTCTCTAATACTTTCAAGTAATAAAATCAAGGATATCTATTCTCTTTATACTAGTATTTGAAATAATACCTTTAAAGTATATTCTGTTATCTTAATTCTCTTATAGATAATCCAGATAAAGATCTTTCTATTCTTTATATAATAAATAATCCCCTCGAGTTATAATAGAGATAATGAATTTTATAAATTCATTTTCGAGAGGCGACTTTTCAGTAATTTATATAATTATCTAAATTATAATAGTAAAAGCTTCTTTGAATTTATTTTAAAAGGTTAGGAGTCAAGTTATATTAATAAAACTATTAATATAATCGGAATATTTATTAGATCTATTTATAGGATTTAAAATACTTTTATAATATATAATCTCAAAATTATATATTATAAGATATATTATCTAATATATCTAACGACTCTCCAGATACTTTATTTCCATAAAGTATTAAAGGTTTTTATAGTTAATAATAATCTTGATTATATATCTAGTACCTTTAAAGTAATAATACTAATACTTAAAGGCTTTTACAATTATAAGAAATTCCCTGTTATAGATACTATAATTATACTCAATTCCAGTAAGTTTCCGGAACTAAAATACTACCGGGTACTAGTATTATTTAGTATTATTACTAGTCTTATATTATTATAAAATAATCCCTATAATCACAAATTTTAATATATTAATTTCTATTCTAATCTTCTTGAAAAGGTCGAAATAGACTAGAATAAATATTAAAGTAAATATATTCTTTAAGAGTTAAAAACTCTTTTATATTATCTTTATCTATTAGAATAAACCGGTTTTATAGTCTTATTCTATATCTTTTAAAAGATTTATAAATCCAAGGATTATATATGAGTATTAATAAATAAATCTATAATAAAAGTTTATAAATTTAAGAAAAACTTAAATATTATAGAATAATTCTAGTTTAGACTATTTAATAATATTATAGATCTATTCAAGGTTCACTCGAATACTTTCTATATTAATAAGAAATCCGAGAAACTTGACTTCTTTAATATTAAATTTATATTTATTCAATTTATAAAATAGATTATTTTTATATAATCTAGTAAATATCTAATAGATATAATTATAGTATTTATTTTCATTTCGTGAATATATAAGGATATTATTCAAATATACTATTACGAAATAGTTTAATAGACCGGTTAGGGTTATATTAATATATACTTGAAATGTTATTAGTATATTTACTAATCTAAAAGGTATTATAAGGTACTCAAAATATTCATAATAGGTCCTGAATACTATTTTCTATTTATAGTCATTGCGTATATATATATAATAGTAAATATTCTTGAGATTAAATTTAATGAAAATTTTGACTCTTACTAGTCTATTAAGAGTCTTATTAATAAGGGAAAGAGGATATTAATTCTTTATTATAACTTTATTAAATTCACGATAATTAATATAAAGTCGAAAACCTTTATCCTTTTTCGGAATGAAGAGAATAGGGACTCTAACGGGATTTATACTAGACCTAATCTAATACTTATAGATTATATCCTATAAGTATAGATATAATACTTTTAACTAGACTTCTAATAAATTATATAAGAGATTATAAGGAATTAGTCTATTTATATTAATCGAATATTTAATATCTCCCAAATCAGGAAACTCTAATACTTTATTAGAATTAAAATAATCCGATATATTATAATTAGACTCTTGAAAATATAATAATACTTCCGAGACTCCTTAATAGAGAATATTAATCTGATATATAATTATATTAAGATTATTATAATTAGAATTATATAATAATATAAATACCTGAGAATTATTATAAAGATATAATTTTCAATTTCTCGGATAATTGTATTCGCTTTTTATTATAAATAATATTTGAGACTTAATATCTAGTAGACTATTAAATTCCTTATTAAACTCTTTTAAAATAAGGATTTTAATACTATTAAATTATATTAGAATATAGGTTTATTTTTTCTTAATATAATTAATATATTATATAATAGTTTTTTTATAAAATTCTATACTAAAAACAAGATAGTAAATACTAATATTCTTATAATTATAAAATCAAAACTTAAACGAATATATCTTATTATAATTATTTATAATAAAAATCTCAAGATTATAAATTTAATAGATTTTAAATTTATTATTATAAAAGATTATAAATTCCTGATTATATTTAATTAAGGATATAAATCTCTTATTCTAAATCTATTTATTATTAAGGAAATTATAATCTATTCTTATATTTCCCAATTTAATAATACTTTAAAGATATCTATTTCAGATTAAATTAATTAAATATAGATTATTATATAAATAAATATACCTTTTTTATTAGAATTATAATTATTAATATTTAAGACTTAATCTTTTCTTTTCCCGAGTTCTTTACAGGATTTGAATATAATCACTCTTCTTGAATAATCTAATTTACTTATTATTAAAGACTTCTGGAATTCTCTTAAATCTTTACTTTTTTAGAATTCTATTTTATTTATTTATTATATTTGGAATATTTCTTATTATTTATATAATATTTTTTTTAATTATAAATATAATAGATTATATTAATAGAAGAATTGGATCTGAAAAGGAATCTAAAAAGTCCAGAATTATTATCAGATATATTATTATAATATAATCTGGACTTTTTTTTTTTCTTTTAATATTTCTGGAAATTTGAATCTCTAATTCCAGAATCTTTTAAAATAGAATTACCTTTACTCGAATTCTTTATCTTTCTTTTCTTTATCTATAAATAAATAAGATTTTTAATCTATTAGATCTATTTAATCTAATATCTTATAGACTTTATTTCTTTTTTATAAAATATAAAAATAAATTACTTTTTAATCTCTCTATTTATTAAAGTAATATTAAGGGTCTTTACTCGATTCCTTTTAGAATATAATTCTTAATCTATTTTAAGAGAAGTTATTCGAGTATATAACTTAAAGACTAATTTTCTATTTAATTATTAGAATTCTCGAAAGTCCTAAAATACTTCTTATTAATATATTTGAAATATAGTAATTATATTAGTCAAAAAGGCCTTGAAATTTTCCTAATAAATCCTATAAAGAGGAGGACTTTACCTTTATATAGTCTTTCAGATATTATATATTATTCTATAATATATTTATTATAGTATTTACTCGAATTGAATACTTATTATAAGTTTATAACTAGATTCTAAAGATCTATTCTTATAAGAAAGTAAAGATTCTTTATTTATTCAGATTCTTTCTATAATATATATTAAAAGTCCGGACCTTATAGGACTTTTCCCTATTAAATTCCATTTTGAGTTTATTATATTATAGTTCTGGAATAATAATATTATTAAAATTATTAATATCTATTAGATTAGATATAAAAGAGCTTTTCTATTCCAGTCCAGTATTCTCTGAATCCAAGAACCGGAAGGAAATAAAAGTCAGATTAATAAATAAATTATTAATAGAGATAATTAATCTCAAGTCTTCTTATAGGATATTCTTCTTCTATTAAAGATCTAAGATATAATAATTAATTATATTAATTTCCTGTCTTTTTTCTTATAGATAGTTAATATTAGAAATTAAGAGTATTTTAGTATCTCTTATTATTATAATTTGAGTATTAAAGACAAGTTTATTATTATTATTAATAGGATTATTATTATTATTATTACAGTTATTAATAGGAATTTGAGATTCCCTATTATTAAATATAGGATTTAATAATCCTTTACTATTCCTATTAATAGTTTAATTAATTCTGTTAATTTAATCAGATATTAGAATAGTACTTTTGGAATAGTGATTTAATATTATTATTTATTAAACTACTTCTCGTTAAAGAGTAGAGAGATTAACTTATAAGATAGATAATAATTAGTAATAAATTAATAGAATTAATAAGTTATGAGACTAGTGGATTTAATATAGAACTAATCTCTGAATCCTTTAAGAGATTCAAATAAGTATCTGTTATATATATATAAATAATTATATGTCTATTCTGTATTTATTTAATAAGGTATATAATAGTGATATAATTGATTTATAATTAATCGGAAGAATAAAGGTATATAGACATCTATAAACACTTTACTAATAGTATATAATCCAAGTCATATATAGACCTGCCACGTGATTTCCCACGTGATAGTTAATATATATTATATTTTTATTAAAGAAAAATATTAAACTTTAAATATTAAATAATTTTAAATACTTATAAAATATTAAGTGATTTTCTTTAAAATATATTCTTTTAATTTAAGAATAATATAATTTTATAAGAAATATTAATATAATAAAATTTTAAAAAAATTTAAAATTTTTTATAATAATTATATAAACTTTATAATAAGTATAAATTTTTATAATTAATTCTTTAATAATAATAATTATTATATTATTTAAATCCAAAATATTAAATATTAATAATTAATATAATATTAATATTATATACTTTATAATACTTTTATTATAAATTTAATTCTTTATAAATAAATATTATATAATAAAAAGAATTAATAAATTTATTAATTCTTTTTTATTTCTTTTAAGTTTAAAATTAAAAGTTTAATATTAATATTTTCTTTATATATTATATAAATTTTTAAATATATATTAAAGAATATCTTTTATTTATTAATTTAATCTTTTTAAGTTTAATAAACCTTTAAAAGAATATATGTGATTTAATATTTTTATATTAATTTTTAAAAAATTTAAAGAAAATTTAAAAATTTAAATAAGAATCTTAAAGAAATTTATTAAAGTATATTTTCTTTTATTTTTAAAATAATATTTATAATTCTTTAAATTAAGTATTTAAATATATTATATATTTAAATTAATAATTAAATATTTAAAATATTTAAGATATTAATTAACTTTTGAAAAGATATTTAAAAGATTATTATATTATTTTTAATTGATTTAATATTTTAAAAATTAAATTAAAAACTTTAATTAAAGAAAGTTTTTTTTTTCAAAAAAAAAGTTAAAAAGTATAAATATATAAAAATTATATTATTAATTTAAGGAAAAAAGATTATTTTATAAAAAGTAATTTAATTCTGAAATAATTTTAATAAAGTATTTAAATTAATTATTTATAAATGAGTATTAATCTTATTTTAAATATAATATATTATAATAATATTTATTAATTATTAAAGACTTTTAAAAATAAGTTTATTTCCTTTTATTTAAAGTATTTAAAACTTTTATATATAATAATATTTATTATTTATACTAATATTAAATTTAAAATCTTTATATTATATAAGTAATACTTTATATATTTAATAATTAAAATTCATATTATATTAATAAAACTTATTATAATTAATTCACATAAGTATATTTTTAATAATTATAATAAAAAAAACCTTTATAAATACTTTATTATCTTTAATCTTTATAATTTAATCTTTTTTAAACTTATTTATATTAAACTTTAAATTATATATAATTTAATATTTAATATTAATTAAAAAGATATAAAAACCTTTTAATATTTAATATATATTCTTATGAATTTTAAACCTATTAATAAAAAAGAGAAATAAAAGAAATAAAAGATTGAATAAATTATTAATTATAATATATAATTTTTAAATTATTATATATTAAATAAATAAAATAAATGAATTTTTAATTATTAGTAATTAAATTAATAATATATTTAATAAAGAAATTGATATTAAAAAAAATTTCTTTATTTAAAAGATTATACTTTTAAAATAAAGAAATATTAATTTAATAAAATATTATTTTTAATAATATTAAAGTTATTATTAATTATAATTATCTTATTTCTTTTTATAATAAATTTAATATTTTATTTATTTAAAAGTTATTAATTTAATTATTAAAATAATTATTCTTTAAAAAGTAATTCTTTAATCTTTATTCTTGTATTTAATTTTAATAAAGATAATTTATTTTTTAAAAAAATTTTATATAAATAAAATAAATTTAATAATATTTTCAAATAAAATAATATCTTTATTTATTATTTTAATATATTTATTAAAAGTAATAATAATAAATAATCTTTAAGATTATAAATCTTAAATTTTATTTAAAAGATTTATATATTAAATTATATTAAAGTATATTTTAAAATTTAAATTAAAAGTATTTAAGATTTAAATAATAAAATTATTTAAATTATATTAATATTAAATATTAAATATAATAAATAATAATTTAATATATAAATTTACTCTTTTTTAAAACTTAAAATATAAATTACTTTTTTAATATAATAATAATAAATTATTTAAAAAGTTATAATATAAGAAATTAATTATAAAAATAATATATAAGAATATTAATATATAAAAGAAAACAAAATTTATTAAATTCTTATTCTTTATTAAATTTATATATCTTTAAAGAAAAAATATTTTATTATTTATAATTTATAAAATTATTTATATTTTATATAAAATATTAAAACTTTTTTAAATTATATATTAAAAGTAAAATAAAATAAAAATAATAATTTCTTTTAAAAGAATAAAATTAATTAATTTCATTTTTAGATTAAAGATTAATAAAATTAAAAAGTTTAATTTAATAATTATTTTAAATATTTTATTTTCTTTTATATTAAGATTTACTTTATATATATAATTTAAAATTAATTTAATATTAAAATAAACATTTTTAAAAATTAAAGATTATTTATATTATTATAAAAGAATTTTAATTTAAATTCCTCTTTTAAATCCTTTTCATTATTAATATATTTATAAAAAAAAATTATATTATTTCTATTATTATTAATATTATTTAAATATTCTTATTTTTATAGTAATAAATTATAAATATATTAATTTATAATAATAAATATATTAATTTATAATAATAAATATATTAATTTATAATAATAAATATATTATATTTATTTTTAAATTTTAAATTATTAATAATTATAATATAAAATAATTTAAAGTATTATATTAATTTAATATTTATTTAAAATATTTAAAATATTTTATTATATATTATTTTATAAAAGTTTTAATATTTTAAGAAATAAAAGAAAATATAATAAAGGATTTTAAAAGATAAGGAAAAAAAAAGAAAAAAAAGTAATTAATATAATTTTATATAAAATTATAAATTAAAATTATATATAATTAATTATAAAGATTAAAATAAAAAGATTAAAAATATATTAATATTAATTAATTATTATTATTTATATAAAATAATTTTTATTAAAGTAATAATTATAAAACTTTAATTTAATATAAAAAATATTTAATATTTGATATTTAATATTTAAACTTTTTTTTAAAAAAAAGAATAATAATATATATATATATATATTATAAAAAAGATTAACTTTTAAATATTATAAAATATTAATAAAAGATTCTTGATTTAAAAAATAAAAATAATTAATTTTAAAAAGAAAATTATTAAAAATCAAGTTTAAACTTTATTAATAATTATTTTGAATTAAAGTAAATTTAAAAAAAGATAATTTATTAAAAATAAAATTTACTTATAAGTTAAAATTAAATTAATATTATAAATAAAATAATTTATTAAATTGATTTTTAAAAGGTTTAATTTTATTATATAAATCCTTTAAAGTTAAGATAAGGATAAGTAAAATTAATAATAGATAATAATTTAAAAATTAAAGTATTTTAAATTATAATAATCTTAAAATTAAAATTAAATAAAGATAATTTAATAATAAATAAAAAAGATTAAAAAAGGGAAAGTACCTTTATATTAAAATTATTTTAAAGTTAAGTTAAGTAAATAAAAATAATTTAATAATAAGCGAGAAAGTTATAAAATGAGAATGTTTTAAATTATAATAATCTTAAAATTAAAAACAAGTAAAAATAATTTAATAATAAACGAGAAAGATTAAAAAGAGAAATTAATTTAAATTATAATTATTTTAAGATTAAGTTAAGTAAATAGGAATGATTTAATAATAAATAAGAAAGTTATAAAATAAAAGCATTTTAATTATAATTACTTTAAAATTAAATTAAATGTATATTAAATTATATAATCTTTAAATTATAATAAATATAAATTAAATATTAAGTTAAACTTTTTTAAACTTTAAAAATAAAATAAAATTAATATTTTCTTTCTTTTATATTTTCTTTCTTTTATATTTTTAAATATATTATTTTATTTTAATTTATATTTTATAAAAGAAAAATAAACGTTTTTAATATAAAAGATATAAAGTTTTCTTTTAAAATATTTATAACTCGTATATTATTAAAGATAATTAATTAATTAAAAGATATTAAATATTAATTTTTAATTTAATATCTCAATTAAAAAAATAATTTACCTTTTTATTACTATTAATTAAAAGTTTAATAAAAGTATATAAAATAATCTTTTTTTAAAGTATTAATAATAATTTTATTTTAAAAGTTATTAATAATATATAATTCAAAATATTTAATATTATAAAATTAATTAAAATATTAATCTTAATTAATTATTTAGTTCTTATAAACTTTTATAAAGAGATTATTTTATTTTAAAGAATATATTAAAATTTTATAATTTATATAAAAGTTATTTTATAATACAAATTTTATAATTTATATAAAAGTTATTTTATAATATAAATTATATTTTTTATTATAAAATGAAATTTCAATTATAAATTAAAATTATAATTTAAAAGAAATTTAAAGTGAATTAAAGTTTAAGTATAATAAAAGAATAAAAAGTTATTATAAATTTAATTTAATTTATTTAAAGGATTTTAAATAAAATATTAAATATATATTTATAATATTTATAAATTATTATAAATTATTATAAATTATTATAAATTATTATAAATTATTATAAATTATTATAAATTATTATAAATTATTATAAATTAATATTATTATTATAAATCAATTCCTTTAATTTTAAAGTAAAAGAGAGTATTTAATTTAAAAGTAAAGTTCTTTTAATTTATTTATTAATTTAAATTAAAATTAAATTAATAATTATTATTAATCGTAAATATTAACCGAATTAAGCGAATTAATTTTTATATAATAATAAATATATTTAATTATTATTTTAATTCTTAAAGATAAAATTAAGAATAAAATTTAATAAATTAATTAAAAGAGATTTATTTATAAAATTAAATTTAATTAATAAAATTAAATATATAATATAATTATAAATCAAAATTTAAGTTTTTTATTATTTAAATATTAATAATACTTAAATAAAAAAAGAAAGAAATTTTTATTTCTTATATTTCTTATATTTCTTATATTTCTTATATTTCTTATATTTCTTATATTTCTTATATTTCTTATATTTCTTATATTTCTTATATTTTTTATATTTAAAAAATATAATATAATTATTTATTTTATTAATAAAATTTATATAATTTATATAATTTTTTAAATATAATAAAATATTAATATTATATTTATAAATTAAAATTAAAATTATTAATATAATAATTATTATTTTAAATTATATATTTAAGATTTTTTATAAATTAATAAATTTCTTTATTTTATTTAATTTAATTTAATTTAAAAATAAATATTATATATTAAATATTTGAAGTTTTAATAATAATATATATTAAAATTTAATAAATAAATAATATATTTTATATTATTATTTTATAATTTTAAAGATTATTTATATTTTAAACTAGTTTATATAAAGAATTATTAATTAAACTTAAATATTATTTTTATATAATATTTTTTAATTAAATTTCTTTTTTTATTTAATTATACTTTTATATAATATAATACTAGAATATTATAATAAATAATTTAAACTTTTTTATTCTTAAATATTCTTTATATTAAACTTCTTTTAAATATATTATTATTTAATTTATATTAATAATAAAATTAATATTTTTTTATATTTTTTTTATATTTTATAATATAATATATAATATAATAAATATATATTTATTAAATTAATACTTTATTTCAAATTTTATAAAAATATAATATATTAAATTAAATTAAATTAATATTCTTTTTAAAAATAATATACTTTTTAATATAATTAAAAGAAAATTATAAAATAATATTAAATATTTATTTAAGAGTTTATATAAATTAATTTTAATAATAAGAAAATATAAAAAAGATTAGATTAAATTAAATAAATTAAATTTATTATCATTTAATAATTAATTATTTAAAATTAAAATAATTATAAGAATATAATATAAGATATATAATTTAATAATAATTATATAATTATATAAGTATTAATATTAATATTTTTTTAATTATATATATTTTATTAATAAATATAATATTTAAATTATTTTAAATTTATAATATATTAAAACTCTTTAATTTCCTTTTTTAATATATATTTATTTTTTATATATTATTTATATAATACTTATAAATTATAATATTTATATAAAAGTAATAAAATAAAGATAATAATAAATTTATTATTAAAGTACTTTAATATTTTCTTAAAAAGTCTCTTTATTTTCTCTTTATATATTAATATTAAAACTCGATTATTATTATAATATATTAAACTTTTAAGTTTATTAAAATCTTTTTAAATAATTTATATATTTATAAAATAAACTTAAATAATATAATAAAGATAATTGATTTAAATAAGATTAATTTTATTTAATATTTTAATATTTTAAATAAATTAATTTTATTTTTAATTTATTAAATATAATATATAAGAATAAATTCATTTTTATATTTAATTTATTTAAAATATTATATATAAGTTTATTATAATTTTAAATATATTTAAAAAATATTAATAATAAATTTAAAAAATATTAATTTAAAAAATATTTATTATTAATTAAAAGCAAATTATTTAATAAGTCTTATTTAAATTTATAATATTTATTAAAATAATTTTATATATTTTTCTTTTATAATATATATTTTATATCTTTTTAATATTTATAATTTATTATCTTTTAAATTTATATTTAAGTATTTAAAATTAAAAAAAAGAATTTTATAAAATCCTTTAAAATCTTAAAATTAATAATTAATATCATTTAAAGACTTTTTATAATTATTATAATATTTAATTTTAATTTTAAAAAAGGAATTTAAATTTAATTTAAATTACTTTTCTATTCTAGATAGTAGTATTTTAATCCCCGAATCAAGGATAGTTATATTACTATTTTTAGGAATTGGAATACTAAAATTAAATAAATACTATAAGGAATAGTATCTTCTCGCTTAATTCTTTTTTAATCTTCTCCTTAAACTCTTCCTTTATCTTCTCCTATAATTCCTTCTCTATTATCTCTATCCGCTCTTTTTCTTTCTTTATATTTTCTATCTTTATCTTATTCTATATCTTTTATTCTTCTTATATCTTCTCGGTATATATTTTCTTTCACTTATATAAACCTTTATATAAGTTCCCTTAATTAGTTTTATAATCCCTTTTCCGTAACCAGGATATCCATTCTACTATTTGGTTATTCTAATACTTGTCAAAGGCCCTATAATCCCTATTCACAATCCCCTGATTATTTTTATTATACGGATTATTATAGAAATACCTTTTCTCCTTCTACTTTATCCTTTACTTAAGATTTATAATCGAATTCTTCACTATTATACTCTCAGTAATTAGATCGAGTTATTCTTTAAACTCTAATAAAAGGGGAATTTCGGGATACTATTTATAATATTAAATTAATATTTACTTCAATTAATTATATACAAGTCTTTCCATTTATATAAAAGTAAATATATATAAATCCCTTAAACTAGAAATTCTCTCACATTTACTTTCAAGATATTCTATCAAGGATTCCCGTCCTTAAAGCTTTCGATTATTCTCCTTAACTATATTATCTATTATATCTATTATTAATCTAAATATATCTCTAACTATAGACTTGTTCGAAATAGTATTATCTAAATGACTATATTATAAAATATTATACTTTAAACGGATTTTGGATAATTGAATACTTGATACTAGAGAGGCGAAATCAAATTATAACTTTTAAAGTATATTATTAATAACCGGTCAGGGTTATAATTCTCTAATACCAGATCTATTAGGGGGATTAAGATTTGAAGAAAGGAAAAAAAAAGATAAATTATTAAGATTTGAAAAAGTCTAGAGAATATTCCAAAGATAATTAATTTATATTTAAATCCGAGAATTTGAATCTTATCTCTATTTGATTTACCTATTCTATAAGTTTCGTATTAATAAATTATTATAATTATATCTATTAAAGATAATTATAAAACTTTTACAAATTTCGAAAATTTCGAAAACTCCAAATAACTCGAATAATTCGAATAATTAATATATAATATATATAGAATAATATCTCTCAGACACTGTCTTGATTATCAAAAACCTAATATAAAGAATCCCGAAAACTTTAATATCTCTATTAAGTAATTAAGGAACTAAAGAAGAATAAGTTCTATAATATAAATATAAATATATAATCATTACCTGAATTAGATATTAGAGGAAACTAATAGAAATTATAATACTTTAATATTAGATACTTGAATATCTTTAAAGTAAAATAAATAAGATTTAATATTTTACTCTTATAGATATATTCGGGATATTCGAGTATATAATTATTTATTATTTTAATTATATTCAATCTTATAATAAAATAAGAATTACTCGCCTCCTTTCCTTTTCACTAATATTATTCACTCTTTATATTTATATTCCGTTTTAGTATCTTATATATTATATTAAGCCTTTAAAGAATATATCGAGATTATCTAATTACTATTCAAGAATAGAATTGATATAAATATAATTAATAGAAACGGACAGATATTATTATACTAGACCTTTTAGAAGAGGTATAATGAGATTGTCTAATTATTACTCGAGAAGGGAAATAATATAATAATAGTTAATAGATATATTAATATTAAATAATTTATATTCTTTATACTTTATAACTTTAATAAATAAAGGTTTGGGAGAATTGATTTTTATATATAATATTATAAGATCCTAATACTAAAAATACTTTTTATATAATTTCTAAATATATTATATTAGTGAATCTGGAATATTCTAATAATTTCGTAATTCTATTAATACTATTATTCACTCCTTTCCCTCCCCCCTCCCCTTTCTCCAAATAATTTAGGATAAGTCCAATATTCACTATACTCTTATACTTTAATATCGCCACACCTCACTCTATTCCAGTCAATCAGATTATTCAGAAGTATATCACGTATTACTATAAGAGTAGTAGAATTATTCACTCTATATAATTTTATTATTTAATTAATTAAAATAGATTAATACACTACTCTATTATTATATAATAATTTATATAATACAAAGACTCTTCTATTTACTTAATCGTATACTCCTCCCTTTAATATCTCTGAATTTATTAACTTCCCTCCCTTTTCTCCTCTCCCTTTATCTCAATAGACTACTCAAGACATCCCTGAATCTTAATAAATAATATAATTATGAGATTCACTTTACGGCCCTTATTCTTCCTCTCTTCATTCTATATCCTCTACTCCATTATCGATTCCAGGGTCTCTCCTTAACTCTCAACCCGGCGGTCCTCCTCTCTTCGTACCAGACTCTCAAGTAAGCTCCTCTCAAGTAAACTCCTCTCAAGTATTCTTTTTCTTATACTTATACAAGTATAATATATTATAAGTAAAGTATATATATAATAAACATCTCCAAATCCAAATAACTCTCCTTTTTAAAATATTATCCTCTCAAATCAAGGAGACTCTTAATATTACAGATAGGCAGATCTTTTATATA
Source organism: Hyaloscypha hepaticicola (assembly GCA_002865625.1). Lineage (NCBI taxonomy): Eukaryota > Fungi > Ascomycota > Leotiomycetes > Helotiales > Hyaloscyphaceae > Hyaloscypha > Hyaloscypha hepaticicola. The sequence continues at coordinate 38,143 of KZ613583.1, forward strand.
AAATATTATTATATAATTCCTCAAAAGAGTAAGACAGAATACTAATATAATCGGAGTTATTGGAACTACTATTAATATTTCTGGATATCGGAAATAATTAAGATTTATACTTTAAATAATCTCAAATAACACTTTTTTAACTTCACTTCGAATACAATTAGTCAATTATCACTCTACTCAAATATTACTTATTCTTGCCTTATTCTCTATTTATATAATATCTTAATTATTTCAAATATTATATATTATTATTTATATATATAAATATAATAATACTAGAATATCTTCTAAAAATCACTTATTGTATTCTAGAGTCTAGAAATAATTATAAAGATTAATAATATTATATTATTTTTAGACTCTAATCTATTTTAATACTTATTATTAAATATTAATAAATTTAGATTATTAGAATTTAATTATCTAGAGAAAAGACTTAATAAATTATAATTAGTCTATAAATTTATTTATATATTAATTATTAAATCCTTAAAATATAATACTTTATTATATATTTAAAGATTATAATATAATTAAAAGATTATAATAGTTAATAATAAGACTTTTTTAATTAATATTAATCTTTATAATATAATTTATATTTTATTTAATTATATAAAATTATATATAATATAAATTAATATTATATATATTAATTAAAAGAATAATATAAAAAAGATTATATAGATTTCTTTAATAAAAGAGATTTATAATTATATTATTTATATTATTATTTAAATAAATTATAAAAAGAATAATAATAATATTTTATTTACTTTTATAAATTATATCTTTAATTTATTTTTAAAAATTAAGATTTATATTATATTTAATTATTTAAAAGACTATAGTCTTTTTAATAAAGAATATATAATTTAAAGAATAATAAATTAATTTTTCTTTTATTTATATTTTTAAAAACTTTATATAAAATAAATAATAGATAATAAATTAATAAAATCAGTGAATTATAAAACTAGTAAATTTAATATAAAACTAATCTTTGAATCTTTTAAGAGATTTAGATAAATATCTATTATATATATATAAATAATTATATATTTATTTTATATTTATTTAATAAAATATATAATAGTAATATAATTAATTTATAATTAATCGAAAGAGTGAAAGTATATAAATATTTATAAATACTTTACTAATAGTATATAATCCAAATTATATATAAACTTATTATATAATTTCCTATATAATAATTAATATATATTATAATTATTCTCTTTTCTAATAATCTTATTCTTAAGATCTCTTATATCTATTTTAATAAACTATTTCTATTACTTAAAATAAACTTCCAATTAGTATTAAAGGAATATATAGATTATAATAATAATTAATTTACAGATTATATTTATATTTTCGTAAAATTATTATTAGTACTAATTCACTAGTAAAAAAGTGATTAATAGTAAGCGAAATAGTAATTATAATATTATATATATTATTTATATATAATATATTTTTATTAGTCTAATTAAGAATTATATTCCTTTATATTAAAATATTATTTTATATTTTAATACTTTTTTCTATCTAATATATTAAATATTCTAAATAATTTTAAAAATAAAAAAATTTATATATAAATAATATATAAAAGTTCCAAATACTCTAAAGGAAATGAATTTACTCTTTGGAAATTCTTAAAAATTAATATTATTATAATATATTATATCCGGAATAGAATTAGTATAAATTCGCGAATAGTTAATCCAAATACTTTATTAATATTATTTAAAAATCAAATTACTCTTTATAAGATAATCTTTTTTTCTTAAATTAATAATATAATATTCTAGATATTTATATTTTTTAAATTTTTTTTATATTCCTTTTTAAGATTTTCTTTAATTAGATTTTTAATTTAATTTTCAAATTCCTAAAATATTATAATTTTATTAAATTAATTAAAAGTAATATAATAATCTTTTAGATACTTTTTTAAAGATTAATTAATATTTTAAATATTTTAAATATTTAATTATTAATTCAAATATATAATATATTTAAATATCTAATTTAAAGAATTATAAATACTATTCTAGTAATAAAGGAAAATATATTTTAATAAATTCCTTTAAGATTCCTATTTGAATTTCTTAAATTTCTTTGAATTTTCCAAAAATTATTTAAATTTTTAAAAATTAATATAAAAATATTAAATTCTATATATCCTTTCGAAAATTTATTAGATCTAGAAAAACTAGATTAATAAATAAAAAATATTCTTTAATATATATTTAGAAATTTATATAATATATAAAAAAGATATTAATAATTTCTAATTCTAGATTTAAAAGAAATAGAAAAGAATTAATAAGTTTATTAATTCTTTTTATTATATAATAATTATATATAAAGAATTGGATTTATAAATTAGTATTCTTGAAATAAATTCTTATTATTCTTTAAAATCTCTAATTAATTTATAATAAAAATATTATAAAATATATAATATAAATATTATATTAATTACTAATATCTTTAAAGAATTCAAGAAACTATTAATAATAGATATTTCGGATTCGAATAATATAATAATTATTATAATTAAAGAATTAATTATAGAAATTCAGACTTATTATAAAGTTTATATAATAATTATAAATTTATTTTTACTTTTTCTAAATCTTATTTTAATAATACTTTTTATAGAATTATATTATTCCTGAATTGGAAAAGTATATTCCGAAAAAGATTATTTAATATTTGAAATTTAGTATTTTTCTTTAATAAGAAATAATATTATTAGATTAGAAATTATTTTTTATTTAAAATATTTATAATTGGACTATTTATAATAAATCTCTTTTATTCTTCTTTATAATTTTTCTTTTAAAATATAAATATAATTATTTTATAAATCTTAATAAAATCCTGAAAATCCTTATAAAAAAAAAAAACTTAAGAAAAGAATATTTCAATTACTATTTAGAACCTTTCTTAATCTATTTAGTTCTTTTTTTATTTATAAAGACTAATCTCTTTATTTTAATAGATTAGAATTTCTTAATACTTTAAGAGAATATTATAAAATTCTTATTAATTTTAAATTATAATTTTTATTATATAATTTCAGAAAATCTTTAATATTTTCAAGATTAGAGAAAGTGAAAAGTTATATATTATAATTATCCGATTAGAATCTTTATTTAATTAAATATTAATATTTCTTATATCTATTATCTTATTTATAATTAATAATAATTTCAATTTTCTATTTTTATTCTTTATTATTATTTATAAATTCCGAAAACTTTTTAATAAAATATAAATCAGGACTTTATTCTTTTTTTATTATATATTTTTTAAAAAAGGAAATATAAAAAGTTAAATATAATCTATTATATAAATTTAGGAATTCTAATTTATATATAGATTTATTAATATATTCAAGGATTTTAAATAAATTTATAAATTTGAATATAAATTTTTCCGATTTTAATTTGGGATTTTTAATTAATAATATAATCTAGATTCTTTTAAAATAGTATTTTATTAATTAATATCTATTATAATAGATTTCTTAATTATTTTATATATAATCCTAAAACTCTTAAAACTTTTTCTATTCTTTAAAAAGAATCTTTAATCTTTTATATATAATTAATATCTTTTTTTTAATTTTATTTTTAGGATTTTATAGAAGTTTCAAATAATAATTATAATATACTTTAAATAATATATTTTATAAAATCTAATATTTTAAATTATTATATATAAATTTTATAAAAAACAATTTCTTAAATTAATTATTCTTTTAGAAATTATAATAACTTTTTAAATAATATTTAAAAGTTTAATTTTATTTTTTTATTTATTTATTTATTTGCGAATAGAATATTATATTTAAATATTATTTATATATTAGATAATAATAGAAAATAAATTAAAAATAGTTTATAAATACTATTTCCCGATTAGAAACAATTCTATTAAATATATTAAATAATAAGAATATATTTTTTTTATATAAATTTAATAAATTCCGGAAAGTTAATTATTTTATTATAAATAATATATCTAGTTATTTTCGAATATTAATTAATAATAATAAGAATTATATTAAAATTAGAATCTTTTATTAGATTTTTATATAATAATAAATTTATAATAAAATCTATAAAAATTTTACTTTAAAGCCTTTTAGATTATAATAAATTATTTAATAGATTATATAATATATATTATTTAATTTTAATTCTTTAATAAATATTATATTCTTTATAATATATACAAATATTAATTTCTATATTTTCTCAATATTAGAATCTTTTAAAAAACTCGAGTATTTTCTCGATTTTATAATATTCTATTAAAGGATTATTATAATAAAACTTTATAATTTCTTTATATAATACTAGATTTTCTAATATAATAACTCTTGACTTATATTTAAATAGACTCGAATTATTTATTATTCAGATTTTCTTTTTATTAATATTTCTTTTATTAAATCTTTTTTTTATTATATTTTAATATCGGGAATTATTCCTTTAAATTATTTAAATAATCTCTAATAATAGTTTAGATAAAAGGATTAATACTATAATCCTTTTAATAATTATATATATTTATATTCGTGAAATTAAATATTTATAACTATTTAATTTAAAGACTCGAGGAAATAAGTCTTTAATATTTTTAAATAATAAAGTCAAGAATATTCTCTTTATATTAATATTTAAAATAATATCTTTAAAGTATATTCTATTATTTTAATTCTCTTATAAGTAATTTAAATAAAGATCTCTTTATTCTTTATATAATAAATAATTCTCTCGAGTTATAATAAAAATAATAAACTTTATAAATTTATTTTCGAGAAGTGACTTTTTAATAATTTATATAATTATTTAAATTATAATAAAAGTTCTTTTAAGTTTATTTTAAAAGATTAAGAATCAAATTATATTAATAGGATTATTAATATAATCGGAATATTTATTAGATTTATTTATAGAATTTAAAGTATTTTTATAATATATAATCTTAAAATTATATATTATAAAATATATTATCTAATATATTTAATAACTTTTCAAATATTTTATTTTATAAAATATTAAAAGTTTTTATAATTAGTAATAATCTCGATTATATATTTAATATTTTTAAAATAATAATATTAATATTTAAAGACTTTTATAATTATAAAAAGTTTTTTATTATAAGTATTATAATTATATTTAATTCCGATAAGTTTCCGGAATTAAAATATTATTAGATATTAATATTATTTAATATTATTATTAGTTTTATATTATTATAAAATAGTTTTTATAATTATAAATTTTAATATATTAATTTCTATTTTAATTTTCTTAAAAGGATTAAAATGGATTAGAATAAATATTAAAATAAATATATTCTTTAAAAATTGAAAATTCTTTTATATTACTTTTATTTATTAGAATAGACCGATTTTATAATCTCGTTTTATACTCTTTAAAAGGTTTATAAATCCAAGAATTATATATAAATACTAATAAATAAATCTATAATAAAAGTTTACGAATTTAAGAAAAATTTAAATATTATAAAATAATTCTAATTTAGACTATTTAATAATATTATAAATCTGTTTAAAATTTATTTAAATACTTTTTATACTAATAAGGAATTCGAGAAACTCGATTTCTTTAATATTAAATTTATATTTATTTAATTTATA
>KZ613584.1:4274-29129 GCA_002865625.1 Hyaloscypha hepaticicola
CTTTAATTTAAGATATTTTTTATTATTAAAAATCTTTATTTAAAAGAATTTTTATTTAAATAATATTTTAAATTTAAAAAGTTTTTATTTAATTAAAGTAATATTTTAATTATTAAATAAATAATAAATATTATTTAATACTTTAAATTTAAAATCTTTATATCTATTAATTCTAATACTTTTCTTTATTATATTTATTTTCCGTTTTAATTTTTTAAAAAATTAAACTATTACGAATAATAATCCGGATTATATATAAACTTTTTTTTTAATAACTTATTAACTAGACCTAAATTATTAATCAAATGAAATCCTTATAAAACACTTAATTAAAATAATATTTTAAATATTAAATAAGTGATGAAAATCGTAAAGACTCTTAAATTTAAGACTATTATACTTATATAACTCTCGTATACTATTTCGTATTCATTTTGTAATAATAAGAAATACTATAAAGATTAAGATATAGTATTTAATAATCCAGTTATATTAGGAATATTAAATTAAAGAGAAGAGAAGAAAAGAGAAGTCAAGGAGAGAGAAGTGTCTTATACTCTTCTAATACTTGTTTATACTCTTAATCTGAAATGTCAATATTACAAATATCGGTTCCCTCAGTCTAAAACTAATATAATCACAATTAAACTAATTATATAACGGGTATCCCGACTATTATATATTTCGTATCCATTTTCCGTACTCATTTTTTAAAAAAATAAATCATCACGAATAATAATCCGAATCGCGTATAAACTTTTTTCTTAATAATCAATTAACTAGACTTAAATTACTAGTTAAACGAAATCTATACGAGATACTTAATTAATATAGTATTTTAAGGTTAAATAAGTAGTGGAAATAGTAAAGACCCTTAAATTTAAGGCCACCGTACTTATATAATTCCCGTGTACTCATTTCGCACCCATTTCGTATTTATTTTCTATATCCATTTTTAAAAAAATTAAATTATCACGAATAATAGTCTAAATCACGTGTAATTTTTTTCCTAATAGTTTATCAATTAGCTTCAAATTACTAGTTAAATGGAATCCTTATAATACGGTTTATTAAAGCGGTATTTTAAGTCTTAAATAAGTGATAGAAATCGTGATTTTAGTATTCCTATCTTATATAATAATATTATTATAACTATATTTCAAAATCTCAATATCGGGTTTAAATTTTTTAAAAATTACAACTTCCTTAATAATAAGACTAAGCACGTGATTTTATTTTTCATAAATAGACTTAGTTCAGGTTTATAATTTAAATTAGACTAATATTATATTATTTATTAAATACTAGTATATTAAATAAGAATATGATTTTAAAAACAGGAGATTACTCCCTTGGATTTAAGGGCTCTTATTAGCCTAAGGGCCCACACTAGGCCCAAATAGGAGATTCACGTCACTAATCTTACAGAAACCTTATCTTTTTTTATCAAGACTTTAATATCTCTTATTAATAAAAATCCCTATTCTAGAGGAATATATTTAACGAAAATCTAATCTTTAAATCTATTATTTAAAGGTAAAGACTCAAAAACGGACTATAAGTAAGAATATCTCTGAAAAGTCATTTCCAGATATTTATAAGAAATCCTGGATAATTAATCTTACCTTGAACTTATCTAGTAAACCTATAGGAATATACTTAATTATAAATATTCACTTAGACCCAATAGATCTTTTACTATCCGATAGGTCTATAAACTCTCAGATATTCAATATTTGAAACTTGAAAAACTCTTCCTTAATAGTATTCCTCTAGTATATTCTATATAATCGATTATTAATTATCTTATTATATAATATAGATATTACTAATCAGTCTTGGATTATAAGTATTTACTTAAAGAATCGGGTAAGATATCTCTTATATTTACTATATCTCTATAATATTTATATTCCCTTAATTTATAAGGAACTATTCTCTTATAGATTATTATAAATATTAATAAATAATCCTATATTAATTATAATTATATCTTTATTTATAATCTCCTTTTTACTAGTTCTCTAAAACCGTAAATTATTATTAATAATATCTTAATATTATATAATATCCGTAATTATCTCTTATAACTATTCTTGAATTATAAACTCTCTATTTCCAATTTCGACTACCGGACTATCTACTCTTAAATACTTTATATATATCTCAAGTAATTTATTCAGATTGAAATCGACCGGTTCTATAGGATTAAGACTTTTAATATCTATTCCTTACTCTTTTGACTTATCTAATTATTTCCAGAACTTATTTTTAATAAATATAAATATTAGAATAATAATAATTTTCCTTATTATCAGATTATATAATTAATATTATTTTAATATTAATAAATAATTAATTAAGATTATTTTCCTAATTACTAATTCAAGTTTATTATAAGTCTTTTTGGGAATATTAATATATATAATATAATTAAAGGTTTTAATATAATTTATAAATATTTTATAATTCGTAAATACTTCTTTCGAATACTTTCCGTCTAGTCCAATTAATATTCTATTCTATAAATAATAGACTATAATAATTATAAAATTCCAGAATCTCAATAATAGTTTAATATATTATAATATAGATTTGATTATTATAATTAATATCTTATTTAATTATTCTATTATTCTATTCTATTATAATAAATAGATTATTATAAATTTAAGAGTAATCTTTTTTTTTAATAAAATAGATTCTTTTATTATCTTATATTCTAGTATATTATTATAATATATTATTTTAATTTTAAAATCATTTTACTTTTTAATATATATTTTCTAATAAGTGAAAACGAATAATAATATAATTTATAATTTAATTAATATAACTTATAACTTTCTTATATAATTATTTATAAATATAAATATATATATTTTATTTATAAGTACTAGTTTATAATACAGTCTCTAGAAGTCTAAGAATACTCGGACTAATAGTTTTATACTCCTCTCAAAACTGGATTGATTAATTACTCGTATTTTCTTTATTAGAATATAAATTTTATAAACTGATTAGTCCTTTATCTATTTAATTAATTATAGTATATCTTTAGTAATCTTATATATCTTTTTAATAAATTATAGATTAAGATATTCGAGTCTCTAGTACTAATAAATATATTCAGATATCTAATAGTCCGGAACTAATCTTTACTTATCTATAATATTCTTCTATTAATCTATAATAAACTCTATAAGTATTATATATTCTATTAGTATATTTAATATATATAACTTTTCTATTCTATTTATTATATTTATTTTATAGTCTTAATATTTAATAATCAGGGCCATTTTCTCGAGTGGAATAATAATCTCTATTACTATTCCCTTATCTTATAATTATACTATAGAGATTAAATTCTTAGTAATTTATAATATATATAATATATTTATTAGAATAATATTCCTTATATATCTATTAATATTAATAAATATTCTTACTTATTCCCGATTAATTTCAAATAATATTAATCCGTTTATAACTATTATAGACTACTTTATATTTAATATAATATATTTAATAAATATTATATAATCTGATATTATATAATTAATTATACTTGAATTAATTAATTATTTTTATTTATTATAAATACTTTCGGATATTTACTAATAGATTTTATTTATATACTTATCTATAACTTATAGTATAATCGAGTCTTTAATTAATTCAAAAACTTTTAAATTAAGGTTTACTTTTTTATAAAAGTTTAAATTTAATAAAAATTAAAAAATTAAAAAATTCGAGTATATTTTTAAAAATAAAAAGAAATATTAAAAATTTATTTAATTCAAATTAAAGACATATTAATCTAATATATTTATATACACGAAATCACATAAACTTTAATAATAAGTTTTAATAATTTAAATTTTTAATTCTTTTTTTAAAAAAATTAATATTTTTAAAATAAATAATTATTATTTATATTAAATATTAAAATTAAAATTAAAACACGTGATTAGCTTTACAGTTCAAGGATTAAAAACTTAAATTAATAATTACGTAATTGTTTATTAGTTTATTAATTAAAAGAATATTTTTATTTTTTATTTTTTTAAATATTAATATTTATATAAAGAATTCGTTTAATTATATTTAATTTAATATTAAATTCAAGGATTTTATTTTACCAAGTCACGTGATATTAATTAATTCATTTTAATTTTTAGATTTTTTAAAGGATTTTTTAAAAGATTTAATATATTTAAAATATTTTTATTAAATTTTAAAATAAAAATAAAAATTTATAAATAATTAAAATTTTATTAATTTAAAAATTAATTTATAAAAGATATAAGATTATAATAATATATAATTTAAAAATATAATTTTATAAAAATAAATAAAACTTTTTATATTTAATTTATAATAAAAATTAATATAAAAAAGTTATTTAATTAATTATATATTAAATGAATTTAAAAATATTTATATAAATAAAATTAAATAAGTTTTATTAATAAATTAAAAATATATTAAATAATAAATATTTTTTTTAAAAAAAATTAAAATTAAAATTAAAATTATTATATATTAAAGAATTATAAAAATTATATAATTATTAATAAATTTTAATATATAATAATATTCTTATTTAAATTTTTTTAATATAAATCTTTTTTTATTATTTATTTAATTTTTTTATTTAATTTTTATTAAATTATTTTATTAAATTATTTTAAAAAGATTTTTTATATTTAAATAATTATTATATTTAAATAAAATAAATATTTTTATTATTATTTTATTATTTTAAATAATAAAAAATAATAAAAAATTTATTTAAAAAGATTTTAATTTAAAATATTTTTATTATTAAAATTTATTATTTAATTAAATCTTTAATTAAAAGATTTTTTATTTACTTTTTATATTTATTTTTTTAAAAAATTAAATTATTATTAATAATATTTTAATTTTTATATAATTTTTTTTAATTATATATTATTTAATTATAATAATTTAAATTATTTTCTATTTCTTAATTATAATATTACTATTTATAATTAAGACTAATTTAGTAAATTTATAGATTATATATACTAGTGGAGTCTAGATTATAATTAGATATTTAGAAATAATTTCCTTTTTATAAAATCTTTTTTTATTCTTTATTTTATTATTTTTAATAAATGATTTCTCTTATAAATATTCTATTTATAAATTCCCTTTATAAATTTGTAATATTAATTTTATATTATTATTTAAATTAAATTTATATAATATATTTAATTAATATAATATTTTAATTATTTAAGACTTTTATATTTATTAACTCTTATATTCTCTTTAATATATTTATTTTTTATTTTAATTTTTAAAAAAATTAAATTATTATAAATAAAAATCCGAATTATATAAAAACTTTTTTTAATAATTTATTAACTAAATTAAAATTATTAATTAAACGAAATTCCTATAAAGTATTTAATTAAAATAATATTTTAAATATTAAATAAATAATAAAAATTATAAAGATTATAATAATATATATTATATATTTATTATATTATTAATTTTAAATTCAAAATCCAATATCTAATAATATAATAATATTTTAAATTAAGAAAATAGATTTTAGACTTATAGTTTAAAAACTTCTCTTTTTTTAATCTTTTCTTTTTTCCTTAATTTTAAATTTTAATTAGACTCTGAAATTGAGATTATTAATTTATAATCTCTATTTTATTTTTATTATTATAAAGACTCTTAAATTTAAAACTATTATACTATAATAGAATAGACTTTACTATATTAAAAATGAGTGATTTTAGTGATTTGCAGAACGCAGCTATACGTGGTCACGTGCTGGCGTCACGTGAGCGTAACGAGCGGGTATATAAAGTCGTGTCTTTATTAATCTCGCACTTCTTTCCTTAAATAATTTATTCACGTTTTACTTTCTTTTATTATAATAATTATATTATAATAGATTATTCTATTATAATAATTATATTATAATAGATTATTCTATTATAATATTTATATAATTCCGGTATACTATTTTATATCCATTTTATATTTATTTTCTATATTTATTTTTTAAAAAATTATATTATTATAAATAATAGTTTAAATTATATATAAATTTTTTTTTAATAATCTATTAACTAGGTCTAAATTATTAATTAAACAAAATCTATATAAGACATTTAATTAATATAATATTCTAAATATTAAATAAATAATAGAAATTATTAAAACCTTTAAATTTAAGATTATTATATATATATAATTCCCGTATACTATTTTATATTCATTTTATAATAATAGAAACGGAATAGAGATTATAAATTAAAGATCTCAATTTCAAGGTCTAACTAAAACTTAAAGTTAAGGAAAGAAGAGAAGATTAAAGAAAGAAAAGTTCTTAAACTATAAATCTGAGATTTATTCCCTTAATTTAAAATATTATTATATTACTAGATATCGAATCCTTAATCTAAAACCAATAATATAATAAATATATAATATATACTATTATATATTTCGTATCTATTTTCCGTATTCATTTTTTTAATAATTAAATTATTACGAATAAAAGTCCGAATTATATATAAACTTTTTTCTTAATAATCTATTAATTAGGTCTAAATTACTAATTAAATAAAATCTATATAAGACACTTAATTAATATAATATTTTAAGTATTAAATAAATAATAGAAATCGTAAAGACTATTATATTTATATTATTCTTATATATCCATTTCGTATTCATTTTCTATATTCATTTTTTAAAAAATTAAATTATTATAAATAATAGTCCAAATCACGTATAAACTTTTTTTCTAATAATCTATTAACTAGACCTAAATTACTAGTTAAACGAAATCCATACAAAGCACTTAATTAATATAATATTTTAAGTATTAAATAAATAGTGGAAATCGAAAAGACCCTTAAATTTAAGACTATTATATATATATAACTCTCGTATACTATTTCGCACCCATTTCGTATTCATTTTCCGTATTCATTTTTTAAAAAATTAAATTATCACGAATAATAGTCCGAATCGCGTATAAACTTTTTTCCTAATAATCTATTAACTAGGTCTAAATCACTAGTTAAACGAAATCTATATAAGACATATAATAATATAGTATTTTAAGTATTAAATAAGTGATGGAAATTATAAAGACTCTTAAATTTAAGGCTACTATACTTATACAACTCCCGTATACCCATTTTATATCCATTTTGTATTCATTTTCTATATCCATTTTTTAAAAAATTAAATTATTACGAATAAAAGTCCGAATTACATATAAACTTTTTTCTCAATAATCTATTAACTAGACCTAAATTACTAGTCAAATGAAATCCCCGTAAAACACTTAATTAAAGTGATATTTTAAGTATTAAACAAGTAGTGAAAATCGTGAAGACCCTTAAATTTAAGGTCACTGTACTTATATAACTCTTGTATATCCATTTCGCACTCCATTTTATATTCATTTTCCGTATCCATTTTTTAAAAAATTAAATTATTATAAATAATAGTCTAAATTACATATAATTTTTTTTCTAGTAACCTATTAATTAGCTCCAAATTACTAGTTAAAAGGAATCCTTATAGTGCCGTTCATTAAAGCGGTATTTTAAGTATTAAATAAGTGATACAAATCGTAAAGACTCTTAAATTTAAGGCCGCCGCACTTATATAACTCCCGTGTACTCATTTCGCACTCATTTTCCGCATCCATTTTTAAAAAAATTAAATTATCACGAATAATAGTCTAAATCACGTGTAATTTTTTCCCCTAGTAGTCCATTAACTAGACTTAAATTACTAGTCAAATGAAATCTATATAAAGTATTTAATTAATACGGCATTTTAAATATTAAATAAGTGATACAAATCGTGAAGACCCTTAAATTTAAGGTTACCGCACTTATATAACTCCTGTACACTCATTTCGTATCCATTTTCCGCACCCATTTTTTTAAAAATTAAATCATTACGAATAATAGTCTGAATTATATATAATTTTTTTCCCTAGTAACCTATCAATTAGCTCCAAATTACTAGTTAAAAGGAATCCTTATAGTACTGTTCATTAAGGCGGTATTCTAAATCTTAAATAAGTAATAGAAATTATAATTTTAGTATTCCTATTCTATATAATAATATTATTATAGTTACACTTCAAAATCTCAATATCGGGTTTAAATTTTTAAAAAATTAGAACTTCCTTAATAATAAGACTAAGCACGTGATTTTATTTTTCCTAAATAGGCCTAGTTCAGGTCTATAATTTAAATTAGACTAACCTCACGTGACTTATTGAGTGCTAGTATATTAAATAAGAATATAATTTTAAGTTCGGGAAATTACCCCCTTGGATTTAAGAGTTCTTATTGGCTTAAGGGCCTATACTAGGCCCAAACAGGAGATTCACATTACTAATCTTGCAGAAACCTTATCTTTTTTTACCAAGACTTTAGTGTCCCTTATTAGTAAAAACCCCTATTCTAGAAGAGTATACTCAACGAAAATCTAACCTTTAAATCTATTATTTAAAGGTATAATAAAATCTATAAATATTTATTCTAGAGTTTTTCAGGTTATAATAAATTATTTAATAGATTATATAATATATATTATTTGATTTTAATTCTTTAATAAATATTATATTCTTTATAATATATATAAATATTAATTTCTATATTTTTCTAATACTAGAATCTTTTAAAGAACTCGAGTATTTTCTTGATTTTATAATATTTTACTAAAGGATTATTATAATAAAATTTTATAATTTCTTTATATAATATTAGATTTTCTAATATAATAACTCTTGATTTATATTTAAATAAATCCGAATTATTTATTATTTAGATTTTCTTTCTATTAGTATTTCTTTTATTAAATATCTTTTTTATAATATTTTAATATCGGGAATTATTTCTCTAAATTATTTAAATAATATCTAATAATAGTTTAAATAAAGGGACTAATATTATAGTCCTTTTAATAATTATATATATTTATAATTATCTAATTCGAAAACTCAAGAAAATAAGTCTTTAATACTTTTAAATAATAAGATTAATAATATTCTTTTTATATTAATATTTAAAATAATATTTTTAAAATATATTTTATTATTTTAATTCTCTTATAAATAATCCAAATAAATATCTTTTTATTCTTTATATAATAAATAATCCTCTCGAATTATAATAGAAATAATAAATTTTATAAATTTATTTTCGAAAAGTAACTTTTTAGTAATTTATATAATTATTTAAATTATAATAATAAAAGTTCTTTTAAGTTTATTCTAAAAGATTAAAAATTAAATTATATTAATAAGATTATTAATATAATCGAGATATTTACTAGATTTATTTATAGGATTTAAAATACTTTTATAATATATAATCTCAAAATTATATATTATAAAATATATTATTTAATATATTTAATAATTCTTTAAATATTTTATTTTTATAAAATATTAGAGATTTTTATAATTAATAATAATCTCGATTATATATTTAATATTTTTAAAATAATAATATTAATATTTAAAGACTTTTATAATTATAAAAAATTCTCTATTATAAATATTATAATTATATTCAATTCTAATAAGTTTCCGAAATTAAAATATTATTATAAAATAATTCCTATAATTATAAATATTAATATATTAATTTCTATTTTAATCTTTTTAAAAGAATTAAAATAAACTAGAATAGATATTAAAATAAATATATTTTTTAAAAATTAAAAACTCTTTTATATTATTTTTATTTATTAAAATAGACTAGTTTTATAATCTTATTTTATATTCTTTAAAAAGTTTATAAATCTAAAAATTATATATAAATACTAATAAATAAATCTATAATAAAAGTTTATAAATTTAAGAAAAATTTAAATATTATAAAATAATTCTAATTTGAACTATTTAATAATATTATAAATTTATTTAAAGTCTATTCGAATATCTTTTATATTAATAAAGAATTTAAAAAACTTAATCTCTTTAATATTAAATTTATATTTATTTAATTTATAAAATAGATTATTTTTATATAATCTAATAAATATCTAATAAATATAATTATAATATTTATTTTTATTTTATAAATATATAAGAATATTATTCAAATATATTATTATAAAATAGTTTAATAAACTAATTAGAATTATATTAATATATATTTAAAATATTACTAATATATTTACTAATTCAAAAAGTATTATAAAATATTTAAAATATTTATAATAAGTTTTAAATACTATTTTTTACTTATAATTATTATATATATATATATAATAATAAATATTCTTAAAATTAAATTAATAAAAATTTTAATTCTTATTAATTTATTAAAAGTCTTATTAATAAAGAAAAGAGAATATTAATTCTTTATTATAATTTTATTAAATTTATAATAATTAATATAAAATCGAAAATCTTTATCCTTTTTCGAAATAAAGAAAATAGGAATTTTAATAAAGTTTATATTAGATTTAATTTAATATTTATAAATTATATTCTATAAATATAAATATAATATTTCTAATTGGATTTCTAATAAATTATATAAGAAATTATAAAGAATTAGTCTATTTATATTAATCGAATATTTAATATTTTTTAAATTAAAGAATTTTAATATTTTATCGGAATTAAAATAATCTAATATATTATAATTAAACTCTTAAAAATATAATAATACTTTTAAGATTCCTTAATAGAGAATATTAATCTAATATATAATTATATTAAAACTATTTTAATCAGAATTATATAATAATATAAATATTTGAAAATTATTATAAAAATATAATTTTCAATTTCTTAAATAATTATATTCGCTTTTTATTATAAATAATACTTGAGACTTAATATCTAATAGATTATTAAATTCTTTATTAAACTCTTTTAAAATAAGGATTTTAATATTATTAAATTATATTAGAATATAAATTTATCTTTTCTTAATATAATTAATATATTATTATAATAGTATATATTATATACTTATTATATTACTAGTTTCAGGTTGAGGATCCGACATTTAATAATGCGATAATATCTCAAGTTAAGGGAACAGGTCTCAAGCTTACAGTTTAAGAACTTCTCTTTCTTCGACCTTCTCTTCTCTCCTTAACTTTAAGTTTTAGTTAGACCTTGAAATTGAGATCTTTGGCTTATAATCTCTATTCCGTTCCTACTATCACATTACTTAAAGCTCCTTTACTTTCCGTAACAGATATAGTATATAATAAATTACAGTTTTGTCTTAAACGATTCTATTATTATTATATTATTATTATTATTATATTATTATTATTATTATATTATTATTATTATTATATTATTAGTATTAACGAAAATATAAACTTTATTAATATATCCTTATAGGTTTTACGATTTTTTCGATTTTTATAACTTCCTTTGAAAATGGACCCTTTTCAAGTATAGGTTCAATGCGAATTCGACTAGTTATATATTAAGATTATAATATTATAGGCTCAACTTATTATATAATTAATAATACTATACCGGGCGAGGCTCCCTGATCCCGAGAAGTTTACTGGATCGATTTACAAATTCGATACCTGACTCCCCTTAATTAAGGCCAAATTACAAGTTAATAGTCCTATAATAGAACACGAAATCGCTCAATTTTATTATATCTATCTCAATCTCGATAATTCCGTTTAAAGTATAATTTTACTATAACTGGTTCAGGTAGAGAAGATATAGTAATAGGATTATAATACAATCCTTGAATAGCTCTCGCGGGTATATAATAACTCGAATAAATAGTAGAAGGCCGAGAATAAGCTATTCTAATTGAAATAAGGAACTGATTCCTTTCCTGTATTTACAGTCAAATTCGAATAAATACTATACGAAGTAGACGGCCAAAGCTGGCCAGATATTAATAAAATATCCAGTTTCCGGAATAGTCTTAATAGCACTTTACGGAACAGACTGGCCCAATAGCTTAATCTACCACGAACTTATATCGAATTCCTATAGACTGTCTAGTAGCTTTTATCAAAAACTGCTACTCCTCCTTATATTTAAGTCCCGAAAATTGCCTATAATCCCATGGATATTAGCGAAGTGATAATTGGTACTTTTACGATATCTCCCTCTCCTCCTCCTGACTCTCCGATTTCACCGAAAATGCCAGCTCGTTTAATAATACTAGAACTGTATAACGAATATTAACGAATAGGCAGATGTATCAGATGCGGCTTGAAGGATCACTGGGTCAAGAACTATTCCTTGGATCCATATATTACCCTTACTGGAATGATAACTGGAACTAGTACTGGCAGGCAGGTTACAGTTATCACTATTAATAATAATAATTACAAGGATTCCAGTAGTGATTTTAATAACAGTTCTTATAATAGGACTAGGAGCGAATTGGAGACTAAGATAGATAGAATAGTGACTAATCGACCGGAGATTAATTAAAGATAGTATATTATATCTGGTATCTGGAAATAGACTGTTTTTTCAAGGATTTATTTATATATACTCTTTTTATTATTCCCTTTATCACTTTGGTATTTCGTTACTCGGGATCAAACTCTTTTTCGAGAAGGGGATAATGTGACAGTATATATTATATACTTACTATACTATTAGTTTTAGACTAAGGATCCGATATCTGGTAATATAATAATATCTTAAACTAAGGGAACAGATCTCAGGCTTATAGTTTAAGAACTTCTCTTCCTTTGACCTTCTCTTCTCTCCTTAACTTTAAGTTTTAGTTAGATCTTGAAATTGAGATCTTTGATTTATAATCTCTATTCCATTCCTATTATCACAATTATATAATAATTTTCTTATAAAATTCTATATTAAAAATAAAATAATAAATATTAATATTCTTATAATTATAAAATCGGAATTTAAATAAATATATTTTATTATAATTATTTATAATAAAAATCTTAAAATTATAAATTTAATAAACTTTAAATTTATTATTATAAAAGATTATAAAATTTTAATTATATTTAATTAAGAATATAAATCTCTTATTCTAAATTCACTTATTATTAAAGAAATTATAATCTATTCTTATATTTTCTAATCTAATAAATATTTTAGAAATATTTATTTTAGATTAAATTAATTAAATATAGATTATTATATAAATAAATATACCTTTTTTATTAGAATTATAATTATTAATATTTAAGACTTAACTTTTCCTTTTTCCAAATCTTTTATAAAATTTAAATATAATTATTCTTTTTAAATAATCTAATTTATTTATTATTAAAGATTCCGGAAATTCTTTTAAACTTTTACTTTTTTAGAATTCTATTTTATTTATTTATTATATTTAAAATATCTTTTATTATTTATATAATATTCTTTCTAATTATAAATATAATAGATTATATTAATAGAGAAATTAAATCTGGAAAAGGATTTGAAAAATCTAGAATTATTATTAAATATATTATTATAATATAATCTGGACTTTTTCTTTTTCTTTTAATATTTCTGGAAATTTGAATTTCCAATTCTAGAATCTTTTAAAATAGAATTATCTTTATTTAAATTCTTTATTTTTCTTTTCTTTATTTATAAATAAATAAGATTTTTAGTTTATTAAATCTATTTAATTTAATATTTTATAAATTTTATTTCTTTTTTATAAAATATAAAAGTAAATTATTTTTTAATCTTTTTATTTATTAGAATAATATTAAGAATTCTTATTTAATTCCTTTTAGAATATAATTCTTAATCTATTTTAAAAGAAATTATTCGAGTATATAACTTGGAAATTAATTCTCTATTTAATTATTAGAATTTTTAAAGACTTTAAAATACTTTTTATTAATATATTTGAGATATAATAATTATATTAATTAAAAAGGCCTTGAAATTTTCTTAATAAATCTTATAAAAAGAAAAACTTTATTTTTATATAATCTTTTAGATATTATAAATATTATTTTATAATATATTTATTATAATATTTACTCGAATTAAATATCTATTATAAGTCTATAACTAGATTCTAAAGACCTATTTCTATAAGAAAGTAAAGATTCTTTATTTATTTAAATTCTTTTTATAATATATATTAAGAGTTTGGATTTTATAGAATTTCTTTTTACTAAATTCTATTTTAAATTTATTATATTATAATTCTGAAATAATAGTATTATTAAAATTATTAATATCTATTAGATTAGATATAAAAGAACTTTTCTATTTTAGTCTAATATTCTTTAAATCCAAAGTCAAAAGGAGACAAAAGTTAAATTAATAAATAAATTATTAATAAAGATAATTAATCTTAAGTCTTTTTATAGAATATTCTTCTTCTATTAAAAATCCAAGATATAATAATTAATTATATTAATTTTCTGTCTTTTTTCTTATAAATAATTAATATTAGAAATTAAGAATATTTTAATATTTTTTATTATTATAATTTAAATATTAAGAATAAGATTATTATTATTATTATTATAATTATTAATAGAAATTTAGGATTCTCTATTATAAAAAGTAAAATTTAATAATTCTTTATTATTTCTATTAGTAATTTGGTTTATTTTACTAATTTGATTAAATACTAGAATAATACTTTTAGAATAATAATTTAATATTATTATTTATTAAATTATCTTTTATTAAAGAATAGAAAGATTAATTTATAAAATAGATAATAGTAAATAAGAAATTAATAAATAAATAATAGTAAATAATAAATTAATAGAATTAGTAAATTATAAAACTAATGGATTTAGTATAGAATTAATTTCTAAATCCTTTAAGAGATTCAAGCGAATATCTATTATATATATATAAGTAATTATATATTTATTTTATATTTATTTAATAAAATATATAATAATAATATAATTAATTTATAATTAATTAAAGGAGTGAAAGTATATAAATATTTATAAACACTTTATTAATAGTATATAATCCAAATTATATATAAACCTATCGCGTGATTTTCTATATAATAATTAATATATATTATAAAATATAAATAATATATATTATAAAATATAAATATATATAATTACTAAAAGGATTATAATATTAATTCCTTTATTTAAATCTTTATTAGATATTATCTAGATAGTTTAGAAAAATAATTTCTAATATTAAAATATTATAAAAAAGAAATTTAATAAAAGAAATACTAATAGAAAAGAAATCTAAATAATAGATAATTCGAGTCTATTTAAATATAAATTAAGAGTTATTATATTAGAAGATTTAATATTATATAAAGAAATTATAAAGTTTTATTATAATAATCCTTTAATAGAATATTATAGAATTGAGAAAATATTCGAATTCTTTAAAAGATTCTAATATTGAGAAAATATAAAAACTAATATTTATATATATTATAAAGAATATAATATCTATTAAAGAATTAAAATCAAATAGTATATATTATATAATCTATTAAATAATTTATTATAATTTAAAAGATTCTAGAATAAAATCTTTATAGATTTTATTATAAATTTATTATTATATAAAAATCTAATAGAAAATCCTAATTTTAATATAATTCTTATTATTATTAATTAGTATTTGAAAATAACTAAATATATTATTTATAATAAAATAATTAACTTTCCGGAATTTATTAAATTTATATAAGAAAATATATTTTTATTATTTAATATATTTAATAGAATTATTTCTAATCGGGAAATAGTATTTATAAATTATTTTTAATCTATTTTCTATTATTATTTAATATATAAATAATATCTAAATATAATATTCTATTTATAAATAAATAAATAGAAAAATAAAATAAATTTTTTAAATACTATTTAAAAAGTTATTATAATCTCTAAAAGAATAATTAATTTGAGAAATTATCTTTTATAGAATTTATATATAATAATTTAAAATATTAGATTTTATAAAGTATATTATTTAAAATATATTATAATTACTATTCGAAATTTCTATAGAATCCTGAAAATAAGATTAAAGAAAAGATACTAATTATATATAAGAGATTAGAGATTCTTTTTAAAGAATAAAAAAAGCTTTAAGAACTTTGAGATTATATATAAAATAATTAAAAGATTTATTATAATAAATATTAATTAATAAAATACTATTCTAAAAGAGTTTAGATTATATTATTAATTAAAAATCTTAAATTAAAACCGGAAAAACTTATATTCAAATTTATAAATCTGTTTAAGATTTTTAAATATATTAGTAAATTTATATATAAATTAGAACTTCCAAATTTATATAATAGATTATATTTAATTTTCTATATTTCTTTCTTTAAAGAATATATAATAAAGAAAAGATAGAATTCTGATTATATTCTATTAAAAAGTTTTCGGAATTTATAAATAATAATAAAGAATAAGAATAGGAAATTAAAATTATTATTAATTATAAATAAGATAATAGATATAAGAAATACTAATATTTAATTAAATGGAAATTCTAGTTAAATAATTATAATATATAATTTTTTATTTTTCTTAATCTTGAAAATATTAAGGATTTTCTGAAATTATATAATAAAAATTATAATTTAGAATTAATAGAAATCTTATAAAGTCCTTTTAAAGTATTGAAAAACTCTAATTTATTAAAATAAAGAGATTAGTTCCTATAAATAAAGAAAGGATTAAATAGATTAAAAAAGATTCTAAATAGTAATTAAGATATTCTTTTCTTGAATTTTTTTTCTTATAAGAGTTTTTAGGATTTTATTAAAATTTATAAAATAATTATATTTATATTTTAAAAGAAAAATTATAAAAAAGAATAAAAGAGATTTATTATAAATAATTTAATTATAAATATTTTAAATAAAAAATAATTTCTAATTTAATAATATTATTTTCTATTAAAGAAAAATACTAAATTCTAAATATTAAATAATCTTTTCCGAAATATATTTTTTTAATTCGGGAATAATATAATTCTATAAGAAATATTAATAAAATAAGATTTAAAGGGAATAGAAATAAATTTATAATTATTATATAAACTTTATAATAAGTTCGAATTTCTATAATTAATTTTTTAATTATAATAATTATTATATTATCTAAATCCGAGATATTTATTATTAATAATTTCTTAAATTTTTTAAAGATATTAATAATTAATATAATATTTATATTATATACTTTATAGTATTTCTATTATAGATTAATTAAAGACTTTAAAGAATAATAAGAATTTATTTTAAGAATACCGGTTTATAAATCCGATTCTTTATATATAATTATTATATAATAAAAAGAGTTAATAAATTTATTAATTTTTTTCTATTCTTTCTAGATCTAGAATTAGAAATTATTAATATCTTTCTTATATATTATATAAATTTCTAAATATATATTAAGAAATATTTTCTATTTATTAATTTAATCTTTCTAGATTTAATAAATCTTTAAAAGAATATATAAAATCTAATATTTTTATATTAATTTTTAAAAATTTAAATAATTTTTAGAAAATTTAAAGAAATTTAAGAAATTCAAATAGGAATTTTAAAAGAATTTACTAGAATATATTTTCCTCTATTATTAGAATAATATTTATAATTCTTTAAATTAAATATTTGAATATATTATATATTTGAATTAATAATTAAATACTTAAAATATTTAAAAGATTATTATATTATTTTTAATTAATTTAATAGAATTATAATATTTTGAAAATTTGAAAATTAAATTAAAAATCTAATTAAAGAAAGTCTTAAAAAGGAATAAAATAAAAAGTTAAAAAATATAAATATATAAAATATTATATTATTAATTTAAAGAAAAAAGATTATCTTATAAGGAGTAATTTGATTTTTAAATAATATTAATAAAGTATTTGAATTAATTATTTATAAATCTATATTAATCTTATTTTGAATATACTATATTATAATAATATTAATTCCTAAAGATTTCTAAAAAACAGATTTATTTTCTTTAAAATATTTAGAATTTTTTTATATTATTTATATATAAATTTTTCAATTTTTGAAATTATTTAAAATATCTAATATATTAGATAGAAAGAAGTATTAAAGTATAAAATAGTACTTTAATATAAAAGAATATAGTTTTTAATTAAACTAATAGAAATATATTATATATAAATAATATATATAATATTATAATTATTATCTCGTTTATTATTAATCACTTTTCCGTTAATAAATCAGTGTTAATAATAATTTTACGAAAATATAAATATAATCTATATATTAATTATTATTATAATTTATATATTCCTTTAGTATTAATTGAAAACTTATTCCAAAATAATAAAAATAGTTTATTAAAATAGATATAAGAGATTTTAAAAATAAGATTATTAAAGGAAAGAATATTTATAATATAGTATAATCGAGCTTTCGGTTAATTCAAGAGTCTTTAAATCAAGGTTATATTATTTATAAGAATTTAAATTTAATTATTACAAGTATAGTATTTCAGGTCTAGAAGGTATTATAATAGCAAGAAGTACTGTAAAGGTCAAAGTATAGTATTCAGTGAGATCTAGTTATATTGAGAATACTAAACTAAGGAGAAGAGAAGAGAAGAGAAGAGAAGAGAAGTCAAGAAGAGAGAAGTGTCTTATACCCTCCCAATACTTGCCCATGTCCTTAGTCTGAGATATCAGAATTATAGATATCGGTTCCCTCAACCTGAAACTAATATAACCACAATCAAGCTAATCATATAACGGGTATCCCGATTGTTATAATATCCATTTCACACTCATTTTTCCCGTATCCATTTTTTAAAAAATTAAACTATCACGAATAATAGTCTAAGTCACATATAAACTTTTTTCTTAATAATCCATTAACTAGAACTAAATTACTAATTAAGCGAAATCCCTATAAAGCACTTGATTAAAGTAATATTTTAAGTATTAAATAAGTAATAAAAATCGACAAGACCCTTAAATTTAAGGCCGTTACACTTATATAACTCCTGTATATTCATTTCGTATTCATTTTCCATATCCATTTTTTAAAAAATTAAATTATTACAAATAACAGTCCAAATCACGTATAAACTTTTTTCCTAATAATCCATTAATTAACTTTAAATTACTAGTTAAACGAAATTCATATAAGATATTTAATTAAAACAGAATTCTAAATATTAAATAAATAATAGAAATTGACAAGACCCTTAAATTTAAGGCCATTACACTAATACAATTCCCGTATACCCATTTCGTATCCATTTTCCGTATCCATTTTTTAAAAAATTAAATTATCACGAATAATAGTCTAAATCACGCGTAATTTTTTTCCCTAATAGTCTATTAATTAGTTCCAAATTACTAGTTAAACGGAATTCTTATAATGCGACTAATTAAAGCGGTATTTTAAGTCTTAAATAAATAATAGAAATCGTGATTTTGGTATTTCTATTATATATAATAATATTATTATAATTATATTTCAAAATCTTAATATTAGTTTTAATTTTTTTTAAAATTATAACTTCTTTAATAATAAGGCTAAGCACGTGATTTTAATT
Organism: Hyaloscypha hepaticicola; assembly: GCA_002865625.1. Lineage (NCBI taxonomy): Eukaryota > Fungi > Ascomycota > Leotiomycetes > Helotiales > Hyaloscyphaceae > Hyaloscypha > Hyaloscypha hepaticicola. The sequence goes on from KZ613584.1 coordinate 23,826, forward strand.
TCCTGAAATAGACCTAGTTTAGGTCTATAATTTAAATCAGACATAAATCACGTGACTTATTAAATACTAGTATATTAAATAAGAACGTGATTTTAAACTCGAGAGATTATTCCCTTGGATTTAAGGACTCTTATTAATTTAAGGGCCTATACTAGATCCAAATAGGAGATTTATACTATTAATCTTATAAAAACCTTATCTTTTTTTACTAAAACTTTAATATCCCTTATTAGTAAAAATCCCTATTCTAGTATAAGTGAACTAAACGAAAATCTAATCTTTAAATCTATTATTTAAAAGTATATATTAATTATTATATAGAAAATTATATAATAGATTTATATATAATTTAAATTATATATTATTAATAAAATACTTATAAATATTTATATACTTTTATTCTTTTAATTAATTATAAATTAATTATATTACTATTATATATTTTATTAAATAAATATAAAATAAATATATAATTATTATATATATATAATAGATATTCACTTGAATTTCTTAAAGGATTTAGAGATTAGTTTTATATTAAATTCACTAGTTTTATAATTTATTAATTCTATTAATTTATTATTTATTATTATCTATTTTATAAAATACTTTTAATTATAAAATAATATAAAAGAGAAATAATATAAAAGAGAAATAATATATATAAATAGAATATCTAGAATTTTAAATACTTTAAAAGTTTATATATTATATAAAGAATATATAAATTATAAAATTAAATAGAATAATATATATATATTATATATAATTATATATTAAATAAATAATCTTAAAATAAATATTTAAAAAGAGATTTCTAAAACCCTTTTAGAAGATTATTTAAGACTTATTCGATTATTTAATTATATATAATAATTTAAATTAATTATTTATAATTAAAAATAAATTTAATAAAAAGTTTTTTATATTTTTATTCTCGAATAAAGAAGGGAAATAGGTCTTTAATATTATATAAAACTTCGAGTATTAGATAAAATAATAATATAATCTTTTAATATATAAAATAAAATATAATTAAAAAAAGATAATTATTATTATATAAAGGAATATTATTTATAAATATTAATATATAAAAGAGAATATTAAACTTAAATTCTCTTTATTCTATATTTATAAATCTAATAATAAATTCGAATAAATCGAATAGAAAATAATTAATAAAATATTTATTATATATTTATTAATAGGACTTTTTAAAAAACTCTAATTAGAGATAATACTTATAATAGTCTATTTATATAATATAAGTTTATTATATTTATATAATTAATATTTATTATATTTATATAATTAATATTTATTATATTTATATAATTAATATTTATTATACGAATTATAATTAATTTCAAATTAGACTAGAATAGAATTTATATATATAATATTCGAATATATCTAATAGTTAAGAAAAGGGAAATAAAATAGATATAAAGAGTATTTAAAGTTAAATTATATAAATATATTAGTTATTTAATTAAATATTATATATTTAATATATATTATATATAAATACTTATATTCAATAAAATTATTATTATTAGAAATATTATATTTAATAAGAATATATTCTATTCCTCGAAAACTTATAAGTAATTAAATAATTATTTAATTATAAAAGTCCGAAATATAATAGAATTTATTAAAGAAGAAAAGATTCGGAATACCGGATTAATATTTAATAATATAAAAATATAGAATATTAAATTATTAAAATAAAATATTCAAGAATCTAAAAATCTAAAAGATATAAAGGATTAAAATAAATTCCCGAATATCTTATAAGAATATAATTCGAGAATAGAAAATATATCTATTTAAGGAATAGAATTTATAATTTCTGAAAATATTCTAAAATCCGAAATATTAATTATTTAATAGAGAGTAAGAAAAGAAAATACTAAATAGTTAAAAGAATATAATATTATTAATAAGAATATTAAAAAGTATTTACTAGATTAGAATCGAGTATAGAATTCACTTTTAAACTAATTAAATATTTTGAAACTAGTTTTAGTAAATAATATTTAAAGTAAATAATCGAATAATAAGGAATTTGAAACTCGAGATTAAATAAATAAAAAATTAATTATAAAGTCTAAAAGGAAATATATTAAAAAGTCTTTATTAAAAACTTATAATAATTAATTCGGAATATATAATTAAAATAGAAAATCTAATAGTAATTTTAATAAAATAAAGAATAATAATATAATAATTATATTAAATTCTTTATTAAAAATAATAAATAATTTAAATAATATTAACTATTTCTAAACTCTTATAAATAACTTTTAATTTAATTATTTAAAAGAGTTTATAAGAATATATAATAATATAATAGTATATATTATTATAATTATATTAATTCTTTAAAAGACTTATTCGAAATATAATATTTATAAGAATAAAATAATTTAATATATTTATTAAAATAAATTTCTATTTATATTAAAATAATAAAAAAATCTTGAAAAATATATATTCGAAATAGAATTTAAAATAGATTATATACTCGAATTAAAAAATCTAAAAACTAGAAAATACTAATAGATTATATTAAATATTCTAATTAAATAAAAAATCTTATTATTATTCTTAAAGTGAATATTTATATATAAAATAGATATTAATAGTTTTTTAATAAAGTATTATTTATATATTATAATATATAATAATTTATAAAAGGAATTTATAATCCTATTAATATATATAATTATATTAATAATATATTTATTTTAAATTATTTAAATTATAATAGTTTATTTTAATTTTAAAATAAAGTAATTTAATATAATAAATATATTTATTAATATTATTTGGAATTTAGAAAAACTATTAATTATATATAAATTACTATTTGATTTCAAAAGGTTTAAATATATAATAGAAGTCAATCGAGTTTTATATAGATTATAAGACTTTTCTATTCTATAATATAATAATTAGACTGAAATATTTAAGAGAATAGGACTATTAGTCTTATAGAAAAAAGTATATATTTTTATAAATATTAAATATAAGATATTTATTATATTTTATATTAATAATATTTAAGTATTCTATTATAAAAATAATAAATTCTATATTATTAAAATTATTAAATTAATTAAAAAAGTATATAAATTATATAATATAAAAGATATAAAATAATTTCTGAAAGTATAAATAATAAAAGACTAAATAATTCGAAAAATATAACTCGTTTATAATATTTATATTAAAAAGATTATAAAGAAATTCGAATTAATTAATAGAAAGTACTCGAGTATATTACTATTAGATTTTGAAATTAGGAAATATAATAAATAAATTCCAAAATACTAAATTAAAAAGTATTAGAAGAAAGTTAATATCTTTAAATAATAGATTTAAAGGTTAGATTTTCGCTTGGTTCACCTATACTAGAACAGGGGTTTTTACTAATAAGGGACACTAATGTCTTGGCAAAAAAAGATAAGGTTTCTGCAAGATTGGTGGCGTGAATCTCCTGTTTGGGCCTAGTGTAGGCCCTTAAGCCAATAAGAGTCCTTAAATCCAAGGGAGTAATCTCCCGAACTTAAAATCACATTCTTATTTAATGCACTAGTATTTAATAAGTCATGTGATTTACGTCTAATTTAAATTATAGACCTGAACTAGGCCTATTTCAGTAAATTAAAATCACGTGCTTAGCCTTATTATTAAAGAAGTTATAATTTTTTAAAAAAATTAAAATCAACGTTAAGGTTTTGAAGTGTAACTGTAATAATATTATTATATACAATAGGAATACCAAAATCACGATTTCTATCACTTATTTAAGACTTAAAATGCCGCCTTAATTAACAGTATTATAAGGATTCTGTTTAACTAGTAATTTGGAGCTAATTGATAGGTTACTAGGAAAAAAAGTGCACGTAGTTTAGACCATTATTCGTGATAATTTAATTTTTTAAAAAATGGGTACGGAAAATGAGTACGAAATGGGTGCGAAATGGGTACACGGGAGTTATTATAGGTGTGGCGGCCTTAAATTTAAGGGTCTTCACGATTTCTATCACTTGTTTAATATTTAAAATATTACCTTAATTAAGTGTCTTACGGGGATTTCGTTTGACTAGTGATTTAGGTCTAGTTAATGGGTTGTTGAGAAAAAAGTTTACACGTGATTCAGACTATTATTCGTAATAATTTAATTTTTTAAAAAATGAGTGCGAAATGAGTACACGGGAGTTATATATGTGCGACGGCCTTAAATTTAAGGGCATTCACGATTTTTATCACTTATTTAACACTTAAAATGCCACATTAATTAAGTGCCTTGTATGGATTTCGTTTGACTAGTGATTTAGGCCTAGTTAATGGATTATTAAAAAGAAAGTTTACACGTGATTCGGACTATTATTCGTGATGATTTAATTTTTTAAAAAATGGATATAAAAGATAAATATAAAATAGATACACGGGAGTTATATAAGTATAGTGGCCTTAAATTTAAGAGTCTTCACGATTTCTATTATTGATTTAATATTTAAAATCTTATTTTAATTAAATACTTTATGGGGATTTCGTTTAATTAGTAATTTAGGTCTAATTAATAGATTATTAAAAGAAAAGTTTATATATAATTTGGACTATTATTTATAATAATTTATATTTTTTAAAAATGAATATAAAAAATAAATATAAAATATATAATAATTGAGATATTTATTATATAATTAATTTAATTATAATTATATTAGTTTCAGATTAAGGAAATTAATATCTGGAAACCGATATCTGGAAACTAATATCTAGAAACTAATATTTATAATATTAATATTTCAAATTAAGAGTATAGATAAGTATTATAGAAGGAGAAGGATATAACTATAAAATGGAGGGAGAGCAAAACGTGAATGAATTATCTAAGGAGAGAAGTGCGAAACTAGTGAAGACATGACCTTATATAGTCGCTCACTACGCTCACGCGACGCTAGCACGTGACCACGTACAGTTCTGTAACACTACCAAAACCACCCATTTTCAATATTACAGGGCTTGCCCCTTTATAATATTAAGAGGAATAAGATATTTCTCTTCTCTTCTCTTCTTCTTAATTTAATATTTCTAATATAATTAAATTATTAAATATTATATCTCGACCTTTATAATATTTCTTATTATTATAAAATAAGTACAAAATAATATACAAGAATTATATAAGTATAATAGTTTTAAATTTAAGAGTCTTTATAATTTTTATTATTTATTTAATAATTAAAATACTATATTAATTAAATACTTTATATAGACTTTATTTAA
>KZ613585.1:13071-24246 GCA_002865625.1 Hyaloscypha hepaticicola
AAACTAATTATATATTTTAATTTTAATTTTAATATTTAATATAAATAATAATTATTTATTTTAAAAAAAATTTAAAATTAAATTATTAAAACTTATTATCAAAGCTCACGTGACTTTGCGTATATAAATATACCAAATTAACCTGCCTTTAATTTAAATTAAACGAATTTTTAATATTTATTTTTATTTTCAAAAATATACTCGAATTTTTTAATTTTTTAATTTTTATTAAATTTAAACTTTTATAAAAAAGTAAACCTTGATTTAAAGGCTCTTGAATTAACTGAAGGCTCGATTATACTATTATATATTCCTGAAAATATTTATATCTAATATTAAATAAAAACTATAAATACTAGAAATTATTATTATTAATTAATTCGATTCTAATAGAATTTATTATATAAATTATATTCTTATTATTATTATTCTTAATTAAATTTATTATTCGAGAATTTAATATTCTAGTCAAACGGTTGTGTGGTAGTCACCTTAACAAGGCGGCTTTGAAAAATCGTGATTGCACGTGTACAAAAAGCGGGTCTCGATAAGTGTCAGCCAACCACATCGCGAATAAACGGTTAGGACACGTGAACTTACCTTAGCCATTTCGTAATCCTATCAAAACTGTAATATTTATAAATTGTTTATAAATCGCGGTCACACATGTATAAAAAGCGAGTCTTGACAAATATCAGTCAATCATATCGCGAATAAACAATTAGGATATATGATATTATATAATCCTATTTATAACTAGTTAATTAAAATGCAAATAAACAGTTAGGACATATGAACTTACTTTAGCCATTTCGTAATTGTATTAGAATAGTACTGTATACAGTTAACTAATCAGTATATAAATAAACAGTTAGGACACGTGAGTTTACCTTAACCATTTCGTAATTATATCGGATTAGCCTTTCCCTTATAATATATAACAAATTACTATTATATCCCCATTTGTATACTATCTATTAATTGCCTTTTTTCTATTATATATTACAAATATGAGACACTATACTAGATTAAAAGCCGATTCAATTAAGTTTAATATAGAGAAATAAAAATGTTTTTATAATTACTATTATCCAGATCAGTTTACTAATCTATTACTAGTCTCCACCTTAGTTTCTACTAGTAATAATCTACTTGCAAGCTTATTACCTGCAAATATCCAAGGTATAATTGAAAATTCCAATATGAAATGGTAATTATTCTCTAACTATTCGTTTATCTCTTAACCTTTAATTGATAACTAATAGTTTCATTTTTATAGTCTTGTAGTTATTCACTTCTTAATAAGCTATAACTTCCAAATTGCCTACTCTCCCTCAAATAACCTTATTAATATCTATAAAGTAAGATAATTATCTATATTCTATATAGAATCCTATTACGAGTATAGAATCTAATACTAAACTTGCTAATATCCCACAATTCACTCTTATAAATAATACAAATACCTTATCTATTAATATTTAATCCTTCCCTATTCGATTGTGAAATACTCCTAGTCTGTCAAAGAAATAATAAAGGCTAACTAGAGAATCTATATATATCCGATAGTAGTAGTATGCCTTTCAGTTACTCGAAGTTCAGTAGACTCCCGCCCGTCTCGACTATTATCCTCTAATATACTTACCAGAATAATAAGTTATACAAATCCAAGGGGATTAATAAGACAATACTGGTTAATCCAATCAAGAATCTCTGTTTATTACTTGCCAAAATGATACCGATTCGGAGTCTGCAAGTCCCTTATTCGCTTTAGAATAACCTTTGTCTCCTTATTAAGAATATTCCATAATCCCCACTATACCCTTTATAGTCCCTTAATAACTCCTAGACACTTTCTTAACCAGAAAATACATATAATATTCTTTACTCTCGATTACGGATAATCTAGACCTGCCCGATTAAGATAATATCTTTGATAATTATAATATTGGATATGAGGGTAATACCGATAATACAGAGAACGAAAAGTCTCGTGAGAGTGGATTTCAAGGTAAAGTAAAGGCTATAAAATATTAAAGTCCTCACACTTAGTACACTCGCTTAGTGAATAGACACCTATACTATTTAGGAGAAGGTATTAGTAACTAATAACTAAGTTTATATATATTCTAATTATTGTTCACTCTTTACTAATAGATAATTATTATAACTCCAGGAACTCCTAGACGGATCCAGTACTGATCTACTAGGTCTAGTAACCTTGAAAGTACAAAATCGCCAAGTAAGTTCTTATTATCACCTCGTATTCCTGTCTCGTAAGGTTATCAATTATCTAGCGAATAACTTTCTAGTAGGAGCACTTTCTGTATCGAATAGTCAGATTCCGACTTTATATATTATAGTATTCTGATATCCTTAATACAAGCTAATGATATGGACACGGAGAGTAATAAATATCAAGAAAGTAATACTACTAATAACGAGAGGGAATATTAACTCCAGTTATAAGTGCAAATACAAGCCGAGCTTTAATAAATGGATAATCCTCAAATCGATTATATTTCATTATTGGCTTGTTATCTATTTGCCTTCCAAGAATATATAATTAAAGAATATACCGAGACTGATAATTATAAGAATCCGAACCATTCCAATAAAGACTACTTGACCCTTAAAGGCCTTATTGACTTCTTTAATAGGTAATATCAATCTTCTATTTTTGATAAAGATAATCTTATATAAAATCAATAAGTTTATAAAGATACTTATCCATTATTAAACTTTCAAGCCCTTTTTACTAGTATTTCAATTAATAGTTTAAAAGGTAATAATAGTATTCTAGAAAGGAATCCGGGTTAATATATTAATGATTTAAGATCCGAGAATAATAATAATAATGATTCAGGATCCGAGAATAATAATAGTAGTAACTTTGAGATTAGGCTTACTTCTTCAAGATTATATTCTCTACGAGTTAATACCGAAACGGAACCGAATCGATAATATATCCGGCCTGACTCACGGTCTAAAGTGTATCTGTTCTATTTATAAATGTTATATTATAATAATTATATTTAATGGGATTTCGATTCCTTTCTTGGATTTGTTCCTAGTCTTGACTTTATTAAATAAGGTCTTCTTTTTAATATATATTCTCGCTTTTAGTAAAATATCTCATATTCAGTCTATCTCTTTTCAAATATTATAAATATAAGTAATTCTATTTATTCGAAGATTATCAAGGTCCTATTATATAATATCCCTTATTACTACTTTAGTAAAGTAATTGGATATAAAGATATTTCAGTATATATCTTCTTTTCTCAAATATAGGTAAGAGAAAAGGTCACGAACTTCCCTAATTTAGATAATAATAAGCCCTCTTCTATTCTTCGAAACTGGTTCGATTTGATCCTTTATCCGGTTATATACTATTATATTTTACTAATAAGTTACTAATATTTCCCTTTCTCTTAGGAATATACTATTCTCAAAGTGGAGACTTATTAATAAGAGGAAAAGAATAATATCTTCACTAAAAATATTTATAAAAAGACTCTATCTCTTCACTATATAATACAGGCTTGTGATCTTATTACTATTTGGCTTGATATCCTTGAATAGTTATTCTTATCTAGTAATAAACTCTACTATAATACATTTATTTTCTTTATAAATATAAATACTAAACTCAATTTCAAGGATAATTCATCTAGTATATTATAGACTACTTTTAATCTCTCTATATCCTTTATAATTAACTTTAATAATCTGGATTGTGCCCGTATTTATACTAATTTGGGAAAAGAGACTATTATTACTAATTGGGACCTAAATAGAGGAGAAGTAGGCAATGATTCGTTATTGATAATATACCTTATATATACCTGTTACTAGAAGAGTTTTATATAATAGACTGATCTAGGGGAACTAGGCAAGTCAGTCAAGGTTCACTTTTATATATCTATTATATTCCGAGATATTATTAATATAATATTTAATATCTCCCGGTATTATTATAAGTATAATTAAGACTGGATTTATTCCCAAATATATAATAGCTTTAAAGAGATCTATAATACAGTGAAATATAAACTGTTTAATAGTAAGTTTCTTTAATAACTCGCCCGTGATCCCGAGATTAATAAGATAATTCGTGTTAAGGGTAAGGGTAGTGTAATAGTATATAAGAAGATATAGAAGATATATTTTAATTACTATTATCATTTTGCTAATACCTGTTTCCAGACAGTCCTATATTCATTTAGTATTCGGGAAGAGTATTATCTTTTATTTACTTTTATTAATCGGCTAGAGGAATGCTTCCGGATTACTAGTAAATGGGATTAGAAGCGGGATCTAGTTATTACTAATTATTAACCATTTTGGAAACTGCTAAATGTAATGTGACTGGTGTATCTTTAATAGAATTATCTCAAGTATATAATCGTCTTTAAGTGGATCTATACTATAAACCTAGAAGGGAGAATCCCATATAAATAGTATAAAGTTATAATTATACTTCTCTAAACTTTATTATATATATTTAATATTAGACCGGATAAGTAACGAGACTACACCGCTTTGTAACAGACTAAGTTCTAATATAATAGAGTATCCGAAAAGTAATTTCTTAATATAGATATCAAAGATATAATTAATCATTACGGGTATGATTAGATACTTGACCGAATTGATTGGGAACGGCTAGTATTCCGGTCTGAGATTATTACCGAAATTGCATATACTAATAATATAATCTATAATAAGTATTATAAGAACTAAAAGGAGATAATATAGAATAAAGGCAATTATACTCGAATTAAAACCATCTCGTATTAACTAGAGTTTTACTATAAAGATTCTATTTATTTAGAGTATATTAAATCCTTTCTTCTCATTAATCTAATATAGATATATTATTAAAAGATATTCCGATTTATTAATTATCTAGTCCGATCCGAGTCTTAAAAGTAGGTAAAGAGTAAATAGATTATATTCTATTAGGTATTATTTTAATAGTATTTTATTGATAATTGGGAATAGGATATTTCAATATCCGATATAAGAAGAATAAAGATAAAGTTTATATAAGATTTTCTTTTTCATATATAGGGATTTACTAATAAGGAATGAAAATACTGGAAATTATTACTGTTTTATACTTTAAACAAATATATATATAAGATATTAGAAGAGTATTATAGAGTAAAAGTATAATAGTAGTTTTATAATATAATCGGGCACTATTTTATTACTATTCACTAATTCTTCTCTCGGCTAATATATAATAAATTTATTTAAAGAAATCACTAGAATGAGATATACTAAATAGAGGTTTACTATTAGTACTTTATCTATTCGATTATAGTATAGAATCGAATCGTTAACGTTTTATTACTCTTGTCGATAATAGTAAACTACTCTATCCAATATAGACTATCCTATAATTAGACCTTCAAAGAAGATATAAATAACGAGTCTCTTATAATAATATATTAAGAGATTAATAAGTAATTAATAGGCTTTATATAAAAGAATAGGTATTCTTGGAATTCTAAATTGGATAAAGAACCCGAGATTGACCACTTCGGGATTCTCACTTCTAAACGGGTATTATATTACTGGTATATAGTTAATTAAGACTTCTCCGTGCCAGGAAAGTAGGAGTATATATCCCAAATCCCGAGTGATTATATAGTGACACTAGTACTATTCGATAGCGAATTAGAGACTATTATAAGTGCTCTCGATATAATATAATATATATAATAGTAAATTGAATAACCGGATGAGATATAGATTAAGGAAATCAAAATTATATAAACGAAATTGTATTATTATAATCCTTAATTCATTTTTATATTTTAATTGGATATTATATAATATTTAAACAAGCTCTGATAATTCACAATAAAGTAATATTCTGGAGTTTAGTTACTAGTTATATAACGAATATTCACAAGGTATTCACTGTCTAATAGTATATTTATAAGTCATATATACAGTTCTCGCACGGGCCATAACACCACTCGGTAAGCCTTTAGTTACCGCATATCACTAGGTAATAGGTAGTATTTTACTAGTAAATATTCGTCTTTTATTTCTTATATAAATTACTAGTAAATAAGAAGTACCCCGTTTGTTATTATTAAATAATTTATTATAAGAGTATAAGTAGGTGTTATCAGATTTGCTAATACTTGTAAAAGTATAATTACACTAATATATATATATTTATACTCACTACTATCGATTGCCCCTTTTCTCCTTCCCTCTTAAATAATTTTTTTTCGGTGAATACCCTCCGAATCACTATTGACTACACCTTGCCTACTCCCTACCGGTTCACTCGCTCTAGCCCTTAAAGGCATGTGCCCTTCAGGCCTAGTCTAGGGCCCACTACCCATTCATTACCTTCCCTTCCATATATTATCTTCTTTTCTCTATCTATTACACTCTTATTAAATAATATATACATTACTAATAGGTAATAAATTATAGCAATTCCTTTACTAAACCCCTGGGCATATACTATCTATTATCTGACTACCTCTCCTCTATAGTATAACGTGTCTCTATCGGAATTCTGATATATTGTAAGTTACTCTATATCACGTTATTAGTTAATATCTGCCAATTTGCAAGTGGACTTAATACTATTCCCTCTTCACTTGTCAAAAATCCCTCCTCTCTCTGTTATTAATATAATAACTTGTACAAATAGTCTTATTTCTTCTATAATAGATATAATAGAGAACCCTGAATATATACTATACCGGTCGAATTAATACTCGGCAGTGTCCCGGACTAAGGCTGGCCCTAAAGTGATCGCGAGCTCCAAATTAATAGTACTATTAATCCAGTTCACGCCCGGGAGTAAGGACACGGAGATTGTGCGACCGGTACCCCATGAGACCACGGATAAAAAGGTAATATCTGACGGATAGGTAATGATTAGGTAGTGACTTGCTAATATTTCTCTAGCCCCTCAGTACGGGCCAAGTTAATAGTAACCTTATTAATACCGAAGGGTCACTCAAGGTATATATATATTTGTTCTACTTGACAGCTATCCGGTTATTTAAGAAAAACTTCACTGTCGGCCGTGGGAGCACTACCCACAACGAGTTGTTCGCGTGAGTACAGTTACCGATTATCTACTGAGAAGATGACTAGCTAATAGTGATTAGCTGCTTGGTATAGCTGTCCCGTGGCAAGGATGGCACTCAGTGCGGGCATTGTATTGGACAGGGTAATGGGCCAAAGTGCCTTGATGTGGGTTTAATGTCCCTATTCCACAATTCATATAGGCTATATTATAGTCGTAAAGTAGGCACTATTTCGTTACAGAATCGCTAACGAATCGCCAGTTACCCAAAGGACTCGAGAAGGATGTCCACGCTCTACTCCGGTTATTACCGGACTATAATCGCATCTTGGGCGAGAACCGGGATATTGAAGTCAAGGACCTGGTAGCCGAGGACCTTGAAAAGGTCATGACTGCCGCCACTGCCTCTAATAAATTATACTACCGGGCGTACAGTAATCAGGTAAAGCCTAGTATATAGCTATTAACTACAGTATAACTAGTTAACCGTTAATGCAAGCCGTGCGAATCCAGTGTGATCTCAAGCGTAAACGCGCCTCCTCCGACCCCTCCTTTTCGTATAAGGAGATAACCGCTCTCTCCTACTCCACGACTAATATACGGGAAGTAGTTAAAAAGGTTAAGAAGAGGACAGTCAAATTGAGTCGGTTCTGCAAGGGCGAGCTACTTACACAACTTTATCGGATTAATAAGTAAGCCCCTATATTCTATTAATAGACCGTTCTCGATTCGCTAATAATTATAAAGCTTACTCAAAGTGGAACGTGAACGCTATTACTAGACTTATAAGGTATTGAGTAAGTTAATTGAGACTTATAATAAACAAGTAGACTTAATAGAAAGTCAAGGTCTATCCGGCTCTCAACTCTTAATTGAACTGGAACCATTCAATACTACTATAATACCGAGCTTCGATTCCGATAATGCTTTTGAGTAGTCTAGTAGGGAAATATCGGAGAATCAGGGGAATACTATCACGGAGGATAAAGATAATTAATAAATCACTATTCGCTAAATATCCGCTAGATTTTCGGGGGGTATTTATTAGTATTTCTTCTGGAAAATATAGATAATCTCCCTTCTTATCTATATATATATATAACTTATAGGTGTAAGGTCTTATAGTAAATATACAGAAGAGTATTAATAGTCCAGTACCGAATTGCTAGTTAAATACTAGTGAATCGGGTATAAATAGTAGTAGATTAGATAGAGTTTACTATTTTAATCTGAGAGAATAAGTCAGTATTATAGCCCTTATTAATAGATTAATTATAGTATTTTTATCTCTATATTTTAAGTAAAGAGGTAGTAAACTAATCGCGAAACGGTAGTGATTTGTGAATTAATAATTAACTCTCTAGGGGTTGAATACTAATTACTAATCAATTAAGTACTAGTAAATCGCCGGGTAAAACCAAACCCTGTACTCGCTTAATAGGGACCGGACTGTTACAGAATCCTTGATTAAGTGAACTATACGGTTTAGTTTATAATCTCACTTTTATATCAGATTCACTTGTATAATAATTAATTTAAATTCGAGTACTTTCACAATACTCAATATATAACAAGCTAACTTGCTCAAGCGAAAATTAAGTGAGGGCCTTGTCTAGTGTATATAAATATAGGGCTCCTGCTACTCTATTCCACTTCTCCTCCTTCCCTTTAAATTTTTTTTTTTTCCGGTAGGTACCGAATCGCTTTACGATTAACCCCCGATTTGGTAGCGAATTGTTAAGAACCAAATAAGCCAAATGGACTCGGCCTGAATCACTATCGAATCGGTACTATAGTTATCTATTACCGAATCGGAATATTATTTCATTTTTATATTTTCTCATTTCTATATCTCCGAATCCCTACCGAATCGGTATTGTGACTATCCATTACCGAATCGGAATATTATCTTATTTCTATATTTTCTCATTTCTATATCTCCGAATCCCTACCGAATCGGTATTGTGACTATCTATTATCGAATCGGAATACTATCTTATTTCTATATCTCCGAATTGCTACCGATCTATTACTATATGACTCCTTTAACTATTCGATACCGAATAGATTAAAGAGATTATTAATCATGGATTAATAATGATTCTGTAACGGTTTTTGAGAGTTTCTATAGTGAATCTGAGACTAATTGTTAGTGATTTAGTATAGTATTGTCTATTACTTATATACATTTCTATTAAGTTCTGCTTGCGGATCTCCTGCTATTCCCCTCCAGTTATCAAGAAAGCTATTAATAAATTACTACCGAATCGTTACCGAAATAGCGAGTTCTTCTAGCCCAATTACTGGTAATATGTTAACGGTTAATAAGCCACTCACTAGTGCCGAGAAGAAGAGTCTCCAACTGTCCAGAAGTAAGACTGTTATTAGTAAAAAGCAAATTGTTGTCCCGACCCGTCACGGTCCGCTCACGATTAATCAAGGAGAGATAAGTGAATTGGTTCCGATTCGGTAATAACTCGCTGAATATTTAGTGACTAAATGCTAATCTTTTAGTGAATAGAAAAGCGATTATTATAATGGAAACTTCGTTAATTAGAATAGTAGTTATTACTAATATGTATATATACCTTATATTATTACTATCGGATATATTAAGGAATTGTTTATATTAGATACCGGATCAAGTACTGCTAATATTTATTTCAAGTAAGTAATATCTAGTGAATTATTAAAGATTCGGGATAGAATAGTTGACTAATAGATTAAAATTAGCTATCTCGTTTACAATTCCTATAGAAAGAATAACTCCGTTTATAGTTATTACTTGACCCTTGGTAGTACGGAGAATAAGTGTTGTAATGTGAATAATACCCTGGAGGATCGGTGCCTATTTGTTAGTCATTTGCTAACACTTCCCTAGTCACCTCGCGAGTTTCTGTCCGATATTTGTCACCTTATAAAGGAGACTTCACATTATAATAAATTACTAAAGGCCTATTCAAATATACCTATTAGAGACTGGATTAATACCGAAAAGAAAGAGTTTATAATTATTGTTAATAAGGCAAAGTTCTTGACTCTAGTATTTGAAGGCTTATTGATAAGTGACAATTTCCTAGCTTTTTCCAGATTATTTATAAGCGATTCGGTAATTAATAACTAGTAAAGAAGAAGTATCCCGGCCTATAATTAATCCCGAGAAAGCGAAAGTTTGAGGATAATTTCACTACTAGTAAAGATTTATTAGTGATCTCTTAATAAATTGTAAATATCCGTTCCGATCTCAAAATACTTTATATAGTCTTAATTAATATAACCAAAAAGTAAACTAGACTTCTCCAAAACCAGGAGCGAATTCTCAAGTATATCCGATAATTCCTTATTAATTCCCTGGCAATTCTTCACCGATTTGTTAATAATTTGTAGATAATAAAAGATTAGTCGGGAATGTGAATACTATCTTGTTAATACTATCAAGATACTTATTACTAGTCTAGACAGTTTTGAAGGTATTAATATTATATTAACGGATTTCAATCTGATAAATATATATTATATATTAGATAATAAGCCGGATAAAGACAAGATAGAGGAGAATATAGATAAAAAAGATATCTAATTATATTTGGTTTACTAGTAGACTAGTAATAATTGACTGGCGGGTAGTCAACTATCTAGTACCGGGGCATTCCAGACAAGGTGATTAGGGGTTTCCTTTTCGTTATATATTAGATATATAATTGCTAGTGATTCGGTAGTAAGTTATAATAATATAATTTGTAATTTGTATAAGAATTGACATTTTTCTAGTAGATAATACCTATAGAATAATGAATAAATGGACAAGTAGTCCTTGAAAACTCCATTCCTATTTATTAATAATTTACTAGTAATTAATAAAATAAATATAAATGATTAATTAAAAAATTTAAAAAGATTATTTTTATATATTATTTTTATAATTATTAAAAATTTAAATTTAAATAAATAATTATTAATATAATATTTTATATAATAATATATTAAAAATTTATTTTTAAAAAATAAATAAATTTATAATATAAATTTAAAATTTATAAATAAAATAATAAATATTATTTTTTTAAATTAAATAATTATATAATAATTATTTTAATAAAATA